>VZTL01058400.1:0-44703 GCA_013400535.1 Scopus umbretta | reverse complement strand
TTGTATCTTCATTGGCCTCTGTGTAATGAACTAATGTAGGCTAGTAGATTTAAGGCTGTATTTAGAGGCTATGAATTGCTGAATTTAGAGGCTATGCCACGTGTTGTGAACTTAATGTTTAGAACAGTGTGTGTTATCTTCTGAATTGCAGTGGAAACCACTGGCTAGTTGCTAAGAGTTCGTTTTATGTGGAAAAAGTCTCTAAAGAACAAACTGGTTCAGTCACAGAATAAGTGGATTTTTATTTTTTTTTGCACTTCAAATTAACCTAGAGATTTCTACAGGGTGACTGTATTAGATATTGAAAATAAAGTGCATGGAGCTAAGAATACTGTCATTAAACTGTATCCATTATAAGGCTGTACTTTCTGTTGCTTGTAACATTGGTCAGCTGTAGCTGGATCTTTTCTGTGCTGAATGCAAATACTGGTAAAGAAAGGATGAAGCATTGCTTTTCAGAGGGGAGAAAACATTATGGTCATGGTTTAAAAAAATAATCTTATGACCAAGGAAACAAGAAAAAGCACTGGGGCCAGGATGGGCTTGGTGGGGAGAAGGAAGAGTTCAGGGCATTATCCTGATCAGTTAGATTTTACAAACCTGCTTTTTATTCTTAATGTGTATATTGATGCATATTTATTACATACTGAGCATATGCATTTATTACACTACTGAGCTCAGTCAAAACCCATCATCAGATCTGTATGTTTCTTTCCTTAGTTCCCACCTCATTTTCTCAAAAGCAGAGAGAACTTACAAAATGGTGTGCTTTTACTGCAGAAGGATCTCACTAACCAGTGGAGCAAAGGAGCCTGTTTTTAATCTCAAGACAATAGTTTCCGATTCACTGGATCCAGTCCTGAAATCCTTTCCACAGAAGGCTTTGAGTAGAGATTTATCAGAGGATGTGTTTCAGGAGGTGTGACAAGCATGGGGCTGCTGATTTTGCCTGCTGCCCTGCAAACTACCACCTCCCCATTCCTTCTTCCCCCCACTGTAGTCCAGAATGAAGGCACCTAAGCCCAGCGGACAGCAATATGTAGCAGACCTGCACCACTGTGTGAAAGACAGTATGAAAATGAGAAATATTGTCTAAACTATTACGCACGCTAACATTATACTATAGAAGGGACAAAAACCAGACCGGGTATCATAATGAAGTGACAAGCATTATTGAGTGGTAGAGGCAAGTAAGAAAGAACTAGCTCGCTCAGTTTAAAAAAAAAAAAAACCAAACACTTTTCCAGACATTGCTGCTTTAGCTTCTGATCCAATAGCTTATATCTAGATGTATAATGCGCAATTTACTCTTTCTATTCAGCTGGGAGAAATACTTACACTTTGGTAATACCTGTTCATTCATACACCCCAGAGACCTGCAGCAGGTAGAACTTGAGTCTGATCATTCTCTCATAGTCACTGCTATGGAATATTTTCACTTGACATCTTTGTTTAGCAAAATCATTTGCGTTTTTAAATTAGGCTTAGCAGCATTTACTTCCTCACCTTTCTCAAGTACTGAAAATGCCTGTAGAGCACTGTAGAACTGTTTGACATGCACAGATAAGCAGAATGGATTTAAGTACTTATAACTTTTTAATCTCCTTTTTTTGCTTCTACATGACATACAAGTATCTTCAAGAAAAATAAGTGATTTTTATATTAGTTTAGAGGAACACTGTACCAAATGAGACTATCTAGGTGTCTTAAAAAATAGTAGGCAAATACTCAACTGTCCCAGAAATCTGAACATTCATTCAGCATTACACCGTCAATGTTCTCTTCTCCATATACCCAACATCATAATTATTCCCTGCTTCAGTTGCTTATAAAATGAAAGAATGCATCTGTTTGGCTTTATAGACTACAGGCAGTTACATTTCTTGGCTTACCAACACTGGCCTGGGCAGAGTCTGCCATGACAATCAGAATTTAGGGCTACAGGGAGTCAGTCTTTCACCTCGGTTTCATTGTCAAATAGCTCATTTTTCCAAACCATTAAATATTTTATATTCTTTGGTGCAGTTATTTAGCAGAGTCTGACCTGTAGTTAACCACAAGAGTTAAAACTTCATGGCTTTTTCACAACTGAAAGTTTCAACAATTTCCTTTCCCTAAAAGTGTCTAAAATTTGGAAGCACTGTTTTGTAAAGTTTTATCTTTGTCTTTCTGGAGCAGCCTGGTCACTGACATATTGTTCCAGACTGTGCTGATATTTGGGTAGCAGGCATCAGCCTGCCCTGCTGAGCAGGAGATCAAAGGATACAGGAAAAAGGGAAGGAGCCGGACTGGCTTCTCTGCAATCCACAAACTGGTCTCAGGTTCATACTTATTATTTTGCTCAGAAGCAAATCCTCCTTGAAAATAACATCCCTTGCAATGGTCTGATGGAACCATAATTTTTCCATACCAACACTCTTCAAATACAGGAAATGGAAAGACAAGATTAACTTGAACAGAGCTAAATGATGGTATCAGTTATGGTTTATTGGTTTATATTTATCGTTATTTTATTCAGACTGGCCTTGAAATCAGATTTCTCAGCTTTGTTAACTGTCACAGTTATATTATCTAGTTCTCTGAGATTCTACTTGACATTTAAATGGGTACAGAAAGAAAGAAAATAAATAAGCTTAAGGCCTAGCAAAAAAGTAATTTAAGAAGACTAATGCAGGCACATAAGGTTTTACAGAAATATACATTGACTTTCTAATCTTGTACAAGCAGTAATACTTTCTATTCATTCTGTAGCAAGAACCACTTTTGGCCCCAGTCTGTAAATTAAAATGGTGACAGAGAAACATAAACTTTTTAATGGTAATGAGAGACAAGCAAAGGGTAGAAACATTAGGCTGGATATTGCTTTTGGCCTTGATGGACGCAGAGTCATTTCTGTGAAGTAAGTTTTACACCCAGCATGTGCATAATCATTGGGGCAGTCACAGAGTCATTGATAACAAGATTCCCATCCAACGCAATGAATTTGCCCAAGAGCTCAAATTTCTGAAGCCGCAATGTAGGGAGATTTCTACTCTCCAAAGTCTGAGTCACAGTGAAAACCTGATAGTGGCTTTTCAGCCCATGAATCAGAATTATATTGTAAAAATTGTACTGAGAGGTGCAGACATATTGGCCTCAGGTGTCAGTTATGAAAGTTTTCTTTTAGTAAATAATTATGAAATGACCAAAGCCACAAGCTTCCCAAAAAATTGACACAAGCAGTCTCTTTTCACACAAGTCCTACCAAACCTAGATGCTAAAACAATTCCTAGGATCTCCAAAATTATGAAGTGGTTTGTTTAATTATTAGCTAAAGGGCAATCTCATGTGACATTTTAGAACACTTATTTAGAAACCATCATTTTACAGTTATTTTCTTTGTCTTTCTAAAAAAAAAAAAAAAAAAGATACTTGAAACTCTACTGGGATTACAAAACTCAAGAATCTGCAAGTTTAAAGAACAGAGAGGTCAATAATTAGGGGTCCTTACAGACAGGCGCGTGCGCTCTCTCTCTCTCACAAGAAGTCCAAGAGTTTTTATTTAGCCTTCACATTAACATAAATAATTCAAGTGAAAATAAATGCAAGGTTCTTTTGGGGAGATCTGCAGATCAGCATTTTGATAACCATCAAAACAAATGATCTTGTTAGACAGACAGAAAAAACAGATGGCTGCATTGCTAGAATCTGCTGGAAAAGGCATTTTATGCCATCCTAATATAAGCCAAAAATATGTGAAAGTTGCTGGTCATTTGCAAAGAGACAAAGTGACAGAAAATTTCTGACAAAATATAGCACGTTGCCACTCCTTTGATATTTCCTGTGGGTTACAGTTTGCTTTGTCTCAGATGCATGGAGTAAAACAATATTTTTTCCTAGGGCTTTCGCTGACTTCAGCACCTAAGGGAGCACGACATGCAGCTGTATGTTCTATGAAATAGACACTTACCATTTCGGTGAGTGATGCCTTCAAGTAGCTATATTTGGTTATTGTGCTGTGGGGAAATTACAGTGATCTAAACTATCTTTCTAAAGCCAGGAGACTCTGACTTTTGTCTAATAAAAGTTTAGAGCAACTGTATTGTTTTTCTGCTTTTGCGCAGATGAAATTAGGATGAGAATAGGGCTCAGAATTCCAAAACTGCCATCCCATCACAGTTATTGCTGAGAGCAGAAATGAATGAGGTCAGACACTCCATTAAATCCTTAAAACCAACTGTCATAGCAGTCATAGTTGCTGTAAAATTTCACAACCCTCTTCACAAACTGTATCTTCACAGTTCTACATTTTAAAAAGGGATAAAGTGTTCTGTAACATAACAGCATGTAAGAAACAATACACATCCTGAGAACAAACCATACCTGCCCAAAATACAGAGGGGAAACAACGTGGAAATAAACATCAAGCTTCAATTTCTCAAAGGATAATGCTAAATAATCAGAACATCATTACATTAATGTAAGATGCATGTTACTCACATTGGGCACAAGGAGCAAGGGAAGATGCAAACAAGAGCAGTCAGGCACATATTAATTAAAAAGTCACATCGTGAGAGTTTCATACCTGCATCACCCAAACCAGGACAGAGAGGAGACAGCCAACTGCCCTGACATACAGCTACCTTCCTGCTCCCACAACTGGACTCCTGTCAGCAACAGATGCTAAAATTTAAAGTAAAACCACTCAGTGTCATCAGGGAAAGCTTAAAGTGCAAGGAACAGTACAGTTTGAACTTGCCTTTCCTGCTGTGGAGGTACAGTCGCTGCTTCAGCTCTTTGCCCTTGAGGACTGCATTCTCACCAGCACTTCAGCTGGTTTTATATACAAAACTACTATCAGTCTTGGGTTCAGCAGTCATTCAGCCACCCTAGGCCACAGGGCTGTATCCCACACATTCTCAGGCTTAGGCATTTAAACTATGTTTTTCCTTTGCACCCAGGAACTGCCTGCTCAGAATTATTTTCTCCTGTGATCTCTCCTGGGGCTAATTATCTTTTTCACTTCTGTTTGTAGGAAATTAAACATGAGTTCCATGAGCAGACTGTAGTGCAGTCCCAAACCAGTTATTTCCTCTCTCTCTCTCCTGGGTTGTCTGGATTGTCACCTTGCATGTCTAAGTAGACTTGGTGTTGTGACAGAAGACAGGAGAGAGGATGGGGGAAGCAGAGCAGCACAGACCTGCGATGTAAAGACCCTATAAGCTCAATTTCCAGACAGCATTTACATACTGACATACCAACCAGGACAGCACAGAACATTGTGAGTTCTGCACAATTCCCCTGCAAATCCAATTACATACACAGAAGTTTAGCCTATGCTGAGGTATATGGCACCAAACCCAGCCTGCTAGTGACACCTGGGCCAAAGCTGATGAGAATCAGCTGTATGAATACAGTGGCAGGTGACAGGGATGAAGTGGTTTGTGCTACATGAATGTTGTCCTGCCACCGTTTTGGCATTTTGATACTGCCTTTGGCTGCGTGGTTGTAATCCACCAACTAACATAGGTTAGAAATGAAGAAACCATGTTTAAGAGTGTTAGGTTACAAAGTCATAAACTCAAATGTTAGAAAATGGCAGATATGCAGTTCTCTGCTTCTTGATAATTCTGCACCTTTTTGCAGTCTTCCTGTTCATTGAATCAGGCAGAGATACTGCATTGCATATATGTGGGCATACGAGGTTGAATTAAAGTTGCACAAGCCATCTGTATATAGTTCCAATTTTCAAGTCTTGTGTCTTCATTTTGAATTCCTTTCTTTTCAAATAGATATTAAAATTTATTTAGGAGGTTTGTATATAACGTATATGTATTTGGATTTTAGGGGGGGGAAAAAAAAGCCCCTCTTGCAGCATTTTAAACAAGTGTTGATCACAGTCCTTTACAGTGCAGAACACAAGACTATGGCTCTCACTTCACTTACCACAGTAACTAACTACACAGTTAGGTGCAAGGGACAGCTGTGATCCCAGTGAAAGGGAGGAGTATATTCGATCTTCAGTTCAACCTCTTCCCTAAGAAAAAGCTGGAAGTACTCATGCTTTGTGGGAGAAATGAAACCAAGCAAAGCTGTTTGTCTTCTCAAAAGCTGCTAGCATCTCCTAGCCATTACAGCACTGTGCAAGAAGCTGCTGCTATTGTGCAGGATGAGCCCAGCCTTCAAACATCTCTGCTGACTTAGTATTTTGACATAGAAGAGGAACGTAAAACAAACAGATTTTCTTCTTATCTAAAAAAAAAAAATAGTGGTTTAATAAAAAACCACAAGCTAGGGCTTGTTTTAATCTCACCAAAAGCTATAAGCTATTTCGCAGGACAAAGAAAAAGCCTTTCCTTACTGTCAGGCATTGATACAGACAATAGAAAGAGGCATTAGCGCTTCCTAAAACAAACAGAAAAAAAAGTAGATTGGCAATCTCTTATCTGGGGAAGATAGTACAGAACAGAAATAGACTTCACCCTAGAACAGGCACTTAGGAAAAACAAAACTTTTTTTTTTTTTTTTAAATTACTGTATTATACCTCTGAGACAGTGTTTCTTTCTTACCATCACTGTGTTTTTTTTATCTAGGGAATATTAAAATACCAATAATACCAACCTTGGCTAATACAAGCTGAAATGAAAACAATAAGGAAAATATAGACAATAATATATTTCTTTGCTTGCCATTCAGCTGTTTGCCAGCATCAGTACTCTGAAAAAAAATGAAATTGCTTTATTCTTCCAAAGTGAGAAGTGTTATGCTTTTAGCAATTCCCTGAGGCCATCTGTCAATGAGTAAAATATATTTTGTGTATAGTACATTACATCCTTAAGTGCTTTATAAACAAATTATTTCTTAACATGTAGTTCTTATATGAAGTAATAGTCTTAATTTGCAGACATTGGACACTGAGGTGTCTGCATAGTTTCTACACTGACTCAAAAGTAGATTTCAGGACTTGACATTGTTGATCTAGAGAATTTACTCCATATACCTCTTACCAGTCACAGAAATTGTCATGCAAAATAGGGAAGAAAAAAAGAAAAAAAAAAAGTTTCTCTATTTGCTTTTTTCCATGATCCTGGAAAGTAAATGCTTCTTCAAGATCAAAGCTCAGCAAGTTAGTCATGATAATCTGCCTGGTACCATCCTAGTAGAAATACTTAGTGAGTTTTATGAAGAGGAGGCTTAGGGGCTGTGGTGGTTTGACCCTGGCTGGAGGCCAGGTGCCCACCAGAGCTGCTCTGTGATTCCTCTCCTCAGCTGGACAGGGGAGAGAAAATGTAACAAGAAGCTCATGGGTCGAGGTAAGGACAGGGAGATCACTCAGGAATTACCGTCACAGGCAAAACAGACTCGACTTGGGGAAAATCAGTTTAATTTATTACCAATCAAAACTGAGTAGGGTAATGAGAAATAAAACCAGNGAGCCAGCTGGCATTGGCTCTATCGGACACAGAAGCAGCTTCCAGCAGCTTCTCACAGAAGCCCACTCGCTACCAGAACCTTGCCATGCAAACCCAATACAGGGGTCAGACGCAATTCGTGTTACTCTTGTACAAAAGCTGCATAGTAAAAGGGTTGCTATTTACAACGTGATTGTGTATTGAATGGTTTCTGCATATGTAGCATACTGCTTTCTGCCAGTATTGAGACTCTAGATTTGAGTGCATGGTACATGTTCACCAAAAGAATTGTTCTCACTTGAGGAAACAGGATTTCTACACTGGAGACACCACTGAACCAGGAGTAGATAATAGCATCTAACAGGGAAGTTGTGGGTGACAGATATATCTCACTATGTAAGGCCAGAATTTGGTTGGTGTTTTTTTTTTCCTTTTTGTATTATATAACACCATTTAATTTTTCTTCTTTTCTCCCCCCAAAATAAGTATTTCCTAAGCCAGAAAAAAGGTAATATCTTGACATTTCTGCATGGTTTCCAGACAGTAGCTCAGTATGAGTGGAGAGCACACACATTTGGAAGTGAAAAGGTGTTTGTAGGAAGACAAGGATGCGAGATGCAAAGGAGAAGTGTACAGGAAAGGACTGACATTTAAAGATACTATGATTAAGACAGGGTTAGGTTCTAGTTAAACTAAGCTAAAATACATTAACCTTCATCTGATCCAAAGGAAAAAAGTCAGAATTAAACTGAGTTTAAAAAATGCTGACCTGACGGTGGCTCTTTATTCATAATCTATTAAATATTTCCCTCCTACAGTTTATGAATTATTCTGTAGTGTTGTTTTGCCTTGTTTTGATGGAGGTGTCTCTGATAATTACTAGAAGTTCATCAAGAAATGCAAGCTAGTGAGAGCTTAAATTTTATATTAAATAAGCAGAAAACAGTGAGAGATTTTTCAGATGGGTTTTTTTTCCTCTTTGAGCACCTCTAGTGAAGTATCTCCAAGAAAAACGTCCTTACAATGAACTTCCTAGAAGGTAGCAGTAGTGCAGAGCCTGCCAGGATGGAGCTGTAGAGTTAATTTATGATTACAGTAGGTAGCCTTCTAGTCCCACCTCCTGCTCAAAGCAGGGCTAATCTGAAAGCAAACAGCAAAACGGAAAAAGTAAATGAGTTCTTCATGTCTTTCACCAGTGCAAAACTATTTTTGTGTAAAAATTGCCTGTAATTAAAACTGCAAAATCCACAGAACAGGAAAACGCTAAGAGACTGCATTGACAGTGTAATAAATCAATGTCAATGGAATTTGACAAGTGTATTTGGAAACTGGATTCAGTACTGCTGTAGACAGTACTGTAATATAAGTTCATTGGGTTCTGAAAATAAAAAAATAGATCAAAGAAAGAGAATATGACTTTAAATAATAGATATTCCTGCTTATACTGTTATTTCTTCTACTGAGGCATTAGTGAGTTACGTGCCATATACACCACATGAAACAGAGGATGATTTTTTGGCTGTTCAGAAAGGGCATACCTTTAGGATGGTGGTTGGTGTCACTGGTAGGAGTGCCAGTGTATAACACAGCAAAGACATGTCCCATTGCAGCAACGCCTAGGTAGCAAATGACAAAACAAGGTTTACCAGAGAGTCAAGTGTTTGGCTGGAATGTATGCACAGACGTGACTGCTCCTACGCAGCTTTTTCACAAAGCTTCCACACTGAATCCAGTACAAAACTAGACCTTACCACTCTGGCATGGGGGCTTGGAAACAAAGCTCCTAAGTAGCAGCCCTACCTTCAGTACAGTAGTGAACACGCTTGAGAGGACTAGAAACTGGACCCGTACACTCCAGCTCTCCTACCCTGGTTACCAAATTAATGGTCACCTAAGCAAATGCACCTCCGTGCCCCTGCGGACTCATAACCACATATCACTGCAGGCATTGGGCAAGTACACATGCGAATCAAGAGCATAATTTTCTAGTTCTTTGTTATAACTACCTATTGATGATATGTAAAATGCCTATGTAAAATCCCAGTGGAAAGTTAGACAAATTTTTGTCTGTATAATTAAGTGCAACATGTTTAGGACATTACATAACTACTACATTATATTGCTAGAGGGTATTTGTTAATACTTTATAGCTATGAAATTTTCATAACTATTTCTTAAAAGTTAGTCAGCCATAAAATGCAGATGACAGTAGCATATCCTGATTGATGACGTTGTCAGGCAGAGAACTATTTTTCCTGAAATTGTAAAAATGTTGGAAAATGTGTTTTTAAGTTCATATAAAGATGCCATTAAACTATTTAAAAGGGCAAAAAGCTTTCTTTTTCCGTGGGGTTTTTTTGGTTTACAATGGGAGGTCTGGCTGGATCTTTCCATCTGCTGTGCTGGCTGTTACTGCAGATGGTCATAATCTGTACGTATGGTATATGCATATATAAACTGAATTCAGTATTGTCTTGATATAAAAGCAGGCACACAACAGGAACTCTGATGCCTAACACAACAATATTAGTGAAGGGGATAATTTAGAGCATTTTATTTTTCTGGGGGAAATTTACATAGAATTAGGGAAAGAAGCATTTACTGTTTGCTGGAAAAGAAAAGAAAAAAAAAAAAAAAAACCACACTCAGCTTTTAGAAGGTAAATTCTGCAATTTATTTGGAATCAGCTGTTGGCTTCAACTCAGTCCTAAATCTGTGCCAGGTTTTGGTTTAAACCAAGACAACACCAAACTGTCACAGTCTTCTAGATATCTGCAGTGCTCAGAAGTAGGACAGTCAGCCTAGCTTTGGATTCCCTGCTTCTAACTAGGAAATAAAGCCGGAGGAGGGATTTTCTTATTTCTGAAAATTAGAAAATGGCCTTCCAGTCATATAAAAAAATAAAAGCCTTCAGAAATGAAATGGTGTTTAGATCTGTAGTTTCTGTTTAAGTCATTCTCACTACCATTAAATGGTTGCTGAAACTCATAATAATCAAGAAGGGGCAAAAGACCTTGTCCTTAGAAGTAGTACTTTCCAGCGAATCACATATAAACTTACTAGATAGTAAGCTGTTCTGCCACTTATTGTATCGCCCAATTAGCACTGCTGAAAATGTCTGCTTGCATATTGGCTCATGAACCAAGGTTAAAAAAAAAAATTTCAATAAGTCTTAAACTTCTACTTGGGAAATTTAGAAAGTTAGGAAAAATACTACAATATTTATGTGATGTGGAGAAAACTCTAAAAGCAACTCACAATTTGTACATATATCACTACTTGCACTTAGGAAACATTTAGCAACAGATGCCTGAAAAGAAGAAATAGTTGGAAAAGCAAGACATGCAAAGTTTCTCTGATATACAATCAAATGCATTTTTAACATTTCCTCTATCTTGTCTAATATCCTCTGTATTACAGTTTTTTGGCAACATTTGCCCATTCATCAGACAAGCTAACTGTCAGAGCAGATAAAGTCATGACTCTTACTTTTGTTCCTTTTTGTCCTTTCTTAATATCTAGTCTGCTGTTCTCTTTGCTAACTTTTCAACCTTTCTTGTATGAGGAAAAGGCATCACATATTCAGCTACAAGGCTAGAAAAAGAACATATATTGACTTTAAAAGGGTTGCTGCCATTCTGATATGACTTTATAATCTACTGTTTCTTTTTCTCTCTTATTACAGGTTTGTTTTGTGAATTTAGATGCAAACAGAGATGATTGCAGCGATGAGCAAGTGAAACAGGTAACAGTTTAGAGCTTAATAACATGCACAGTAGGTCTAGTCAGCTACATCAGGACTCTCCAATACAAACCCCAGACCAAAATTCTATGGACAAATCAAAGCCAGCCCTAGCTTTTTAACCCTTACAGAGAGCAATGCATCAGGAATCTGAAATTATCTCAACACCAGGCCATATTTTATAGCTTTGCTTACTCCCATCCCAGAAATACCTAACATTGTTGCAGCCTGTGAATTCACATCAGTTATCATCTAAGCGGACTTTTTGCTCAGCCTTGGTTTTATCAGAGAAGTGATCATGGATACATCATACATCCAATTTTTTAATTTGTCATAATACTACATAAAAATAATTTCTGATGTCTCTCTTTCCTACGGCCAAAAAGCCTTTGAGAACCTTCTACTCATTTAGGTCTTGTTCAGCTGACCAGTCTTACTCAGTCAAACTCCAGGTAGTTTGATTATGTCATCTTCAGGAGGGGTCTAGATTAAACAGAACTAAAGGTGTGTTTTACCTGTTTAGCTGAAAATTTGGACAGTAGAAAAAAGGGATTTAAAACCAACCAACCAACACCAAAAAGCTTAGTTATTTTACAAACGCTAAGACAAACTACATTATGATATGCTATTTAAAACACATACCATTCCAAAATACCCTCAAATCTGAGGAAGTCACATTTTAAAGATATGGTATGATGTCAGTTTTGAGTTTACATCTTCCTTTATCAGTTCATTTTCATCATCTTGGCTTGGTACCTATGATCGGCACAGCAGCAATATGTGGTGAGTAAACATAGGTAGGATCTCCTGGTGATATCCAGGGAGTTCCTAAGTAAAGCATTACAGTTAGTTTGCTGAGACCACTTTTAACTCATGGGATGACAAACAACGCTGGGACCTTGTTGCCTCCTGCAAGTCATTCATTGGCAGGAACTGGTTTTCTATGCCATTTTCTGCATCCTGGATCTGTGAAAATTAATGTCACAAATAGATATCGCTTCTTGTGGCAAAATGACTTTTCTGTTGAATCAGCAGGTTAACTGTGCTTGAGAGCTTGAGAGGTTACACTTTACTGAATCCACAGAAGCACTGGTTTTCTGATAAGCGATGGTTTTATTGTTGTTTACAGTGTTTATTAAGGAACAAAAGCTATAGCAAGTCACAAGGAAATACCAAAAGTCTGTAAAAGCCAACTTAAACTAGCTTTGTGCAGCTACCCTTTACAATGCCTGGAGATTAGATTACTCCCTCACAAGCACAAATCACTTTTGAAAGCAGCTGCATGATTTTTACCTGTCAGCCCTACAGCAGTGGTGCATTCCTGCCCATGTGCTTCATGTAGTCCTAAGCTCTTCCTTGACAGCAGAGCCCCATCGGCTCCCCAAAGTGCTGCACCCCACCATGCTCGCAGCTGGCACTCCCTGCCTGGCACGTGGAGGACGTATAATGGAGAGGCCGCAACATTTGACCACATTTTAGAAAGGTAGTTTTTGGTGCAGAGTCAACACATTTATTAGGCGTGATGGGGAGATGATACTTTTATTTTAGTTTTCAGCATAGGTAATAAAACTTCACTACTAGCACGGGCACTGCGTATTCTTCTCCAAGAGGAAGCTCGCTCATCACAATATTTGCGTGTAATATGCAGTTTGTGTGAATTAGGTTTGAGTGGGGTGGATTTTTATACAACACACTGATGTGGTGGAAGCATTTCATTGAAGAATTTTAAAGATGTTAGCATAGCTGTTTTTCATATAAAATATATAACTATTTACTAATAGGTACTGTTAGGATTTTGCATTACCCTTTGAACTTTGGAATGAGTTAAATTCGGGTTTTTTGTGTGAAATAATCATCTTTCCAGACTTCTCCTTTTTTTATTCTGAACAGAATAAACAGAAGTAAAAGATATACAAGATGCCACGATTTCATACCTAAGAAGTCTGATAAAATGTGGCAATTTAGGCAGTAGAAAAACAGAGATATGTAGAGAAATGTGTGCAATAACAGAAAGGTTATAATTTGAAAAAAGAAAAGGATAAGAACTTTTTTGTACTATACTGAAATGTCAAACTGAATAGAAGCACTGAATTTAGTTATGTCAAATATAAATACTTAGCTTCATCTGAAGATCAGTCTACAGAAAAGTGAATTATTCCCCAAAATTGAATTATATTTGCTAAGCCAGAAAGTTTTATTATATCTAATTCAGTACCAATAACAGTACTGCAAGCTTATTATTTTGAAGATGAAAAGGAAAAAATGAAGTATCACTGAATTGCATAGTAACTGAAGCACATGGCTGGGTGCCTGAGATCTGCATTCCCTTAATGGCTTTCCCATTTGATGGGCTGTGTTAGTGCATAAAACGAAGGTGGTATGTACTCCGTCTGTAAGGTGTCATCCTTGATTCCCTGTTCCTAAAGCAAGCACACCGTGATCCTTGGCAGAAAAGGACTGCAAGCACTCTTAGAGTAGGTATTGTCCTTTCAGTCTGGCCTTTGTACACGAATGAGCGTTAATGTCTCCTGCACATCACTGGAGACGCCTAGCAGCATTGCAATACGGATCTCCTATGTTACATAGCACCACTGATGTTGTGACTGTTACCAGTTTTGCCTTTAGCAAATACATATTTCATCTGTGTTTTAAATACTTCTGTTATTCCAGGTGTAGTATTGCATCAATTTGATCATCAATTTCCAGCTAACTTTCCCTTTGGTTTCTTGTTTGTCATACGCCTGAAGGAAAACTGGAAGATTTGCCCTGTTCTCATTACCACAGTTACGGAATCTCTTCTGTTCTAAATGATAACAAACACAGCGTTCTCAGGCCAAACATTTAGATGCACAAATACAATCAAGCTGTTTAGCACATGACAACGTAGGAATGACAGATTGTCCTGCTGGACAGCTGTGCAGAAATTTGTACTGTCGCTGTTGTCTTGCCTGGTGGCTCAAAAGAAAGAATGTATATTTTAATGCTGCCAGTTCTATTTCTAATCAACTCAAAGTAGTAAGTTCAAGTAAGCTTTCTAAAAGGATGTGTATAAGTGGTATTTCATTTTGATATTTATGAATATAACTGTGCAACTCGGACTTCATTACCTGAGAGCAAAATCTATCTTTCATACTACAGAAGTTGATCAGCGTCTCTCCAAATCTCCCCAAACTAATCAGTTCGATGAACGTACAGCCACCAAAGGAAAATGAAATAGTCCTGCTGAGCGGCTTAGCATCAGGAAACCTTCAGGCCGATTATGAAGTTCCCCAGGTAGGAATCAAACTCATCTTTAAGATCACATCACACCCATGAAGGACAGAATTTGGAAAATGGAAAAAAGGAAGCTGAAAGCAAAGACCTTGCACCAGTTTAAGAGATGAGTGGGAGTTTACATACATAAAAAATAAATCTAACAAAAGTCTTAAGTGTGTGTGGCAGGGGGAGTGACAAAAAGATAGATAGTCCTGCTACTCCCTCTAGATCCTGTGGATGCCTGGGTTGCAGCTGATAATGCTTTAAGCCATATTAGCAGTTGATCCTTCAGGGAAGGCAAGCATTGGTGGCAGAGATGATTCATAAGCCCAGATTTCAGGAGTAGCAGGAGTCAGAAGGGCAGCACAGAGTGGGGAAAGGAAAGATGTAACACCCTTTCTGTGCACATAGCTAGATCAGGGCAGAGCTCCTACAGGCTCCCTTTCAAGTGAAGTCTTGCTACTTCCCACTTTTGTTCCCAATCCTTCTTCTCTCACGCATGCATCTTGCAAAATTGCTGACGATAGGACTTGAAGATCCTAGAGGCTACTGGAAGCCTGGATGTGACAATGGAAAATACCAAGCTACATTAACCATATCAGAGCTGATTCCTCATTTAGCTTCTGTCCGCTTAAAAAGTAATTAATGCATTAATTAAAACTTAACATTTAAAGAAGCTAAAGGCAAAGTTATCATGATAACTTCTTCACTCCCATTATTGCCAATGAAATGTTCCCTATCTGTGATCTGGAGGCCAAGAACTCCTCTTACTGGCACCACACAGAGAGAGGAAGCAAACGATAACATTTGTTTAAAGGCATTTAAATGCACAAGTTCTAGAAGCTTAACTCCTTATTGTAATAAAAAGCTTTATCTTCCTTTCCATTGTAACATTCTTTATGCCTGTTCATGTCTGTGTAAAGAAAGAGAATGAAAAATACTTCAGTATGAAAAACACTTCAGTATTTTTCAGCCTGATTCTGATTGCATTTGGCCAAGCATGAATTGGAAACCACTTCATTAAAACTGCAGAGTTATCCTGGAGTGCAACACTGCCTCAGCACACTTAAAACATGACCAGGTATCTCCAGTTTTATCTGCTGCAGAAAAAAAAGCAGAAAACATTTTTTTACTGAAATTAACTTGTGTACAAAAGTCTTCACAGAGCAGGCCCTGGAACAGTTGTACTGCACAGATCACTGAATTTTAAGTTATACCAGTTATCTGATCTTTAAAGAGAGAAATTGCCTGGTTAATGAGCTTTCTTGCCACTTGTGACTAACAGCTGAATTTAGAAAGATTTTAAAAAATAACAACACAAGCCTGTGGTGGGAGCAGTGGAGCTCCAAACCCCACCTCCCTGGGGGGAAGCTGCTGCAATACACACAAGGGTGTTTCAAGGCCCAAACAAGGTGACTCAAGTAGCCAGGTCATCCCCATCTCCGAAAGACTGTGGCCATTGAGACCGACAGCCTTCTCAGAGATAGCGCAGGCAAGAGACAAATGAGAACTAACCTAAATTTCCCTTTTGTAAGATGAGTAAAGCTTTGCATTAAGACTGGGTGAGATTTATTGGCCAGATAAGCACATGCTTTGTTTGTCCCTACATTTGTTTGGCTTTCCAGAGAATTTCATTGATAAGGAGACTTGCATAGTTTTCGTACAAGGATTTTTATTCTGCTTCCCCTCAGCCCTTTTCACAAGTACAACCCTGCAAGCTGTGGACTGGAGAAACAGCACGGGAATGTTTAATCTAAGGCTGCGTCTGTTTTTAATAACATTTTTCACAATACGGTGCACACTCAAGTCTGATTCAGCAACAATTTCTTAGCAGCTAGTTAAAAAAAAAAAATTATCTTTTTTGTTTTACTTTTAACACACTAATTTATCTGGGTTTCTGTTCAGACACGTATTTTAGGTGGAAAGGAATAGCAGGCTAATAAAACATGCTATTCCAACATAATACTCATCCCACTCCCTTTATTACTAGATACTTGCTTTGTATTCGCATTCAAAGACAAAAGATCTATGATGGGATTACATTATGTTAGATACTGTGTAAACACACAGAGGATCCAGGGCATCTTTTGCACAGCTTAAAACCTACCACCTCAATCCAAAGGTGGTTCCACTCCAGCTGGCTCCTTCCTGGGGGCCTTCTAACTTTTGTACAAAGTTAAAAGTAAAAATCTTGTGATCACAGGCTGCAAAAGCTTGGCTTTGCTTCAGAGTACACCCATACCACAAATGTAGTCCCATGCAGAGATATCAACTTAGCTCTGTGGTTGTATAAATATCCAACGGTTTTAATAGCAATACAATGAGGATAACAAGAGTTCCCTTCTCAGTCCTGTCCAACTTTCAACTTAATTGTACAACTTCTCAGCGTAAGACAGTTTTATATAAAGGCTCAGCACAGTGCGCAGTGGAGCCCTAATTCCAGTGGGAGGTTATACTGGTCTGAAATAACGGGGCTTTGGGCAAATAAGGAATGAGAGGAAGAAGAGCAAAGAAACAAAACAAAACACTATTTTGAAACAGTCTATAGGAACATCTAAAGGTGACCTGATCTTAACCATCTCACCAGCCAGTATTTACAGGGCTGCCTTCAAACAAGCATTGCAACAGAAATTATCCCGAAAAGGAATTCATGCCCACAAACAATTCTCTCAAGAGACAGATAATACCAGGTGGTGTGAGGCGCTTAATAACAGTATGTCAGATGGCTAATTCTGACATGGCTAAAAGCAAGTAAGTCTCTGCCATTAAAACAAGAAGTTGATTGAAAACAAACAACTTGGTAATTTCAACAAAATAAAGATGCCCCTCTGATACAGCTGGGATCTCTACTAAAATACTTGTATAACAAAAGTTGTCAGTCCAAGTGGTCTTATTTTAGCATATATGTAACTGCACACTGTTACAAACATCCAAATGACAAATTGTATTGCATCTTTGCAACAGAACATTCCTGAGATATTTATAGAGAGGGAAGCTTAAAATAAGTTTTATTTTTTAATTAAATAACCATTTGAGATTCTTTTTTCCCCTCTAGTGTCCTTGGCTGGCAGATGTCTGCTTGGTTCAGTGTGCGAGGGGGGACAGGAAAAACAGCGCAAGCTGCATCATTTTTGAAATAAACAAGTTTCTGATTGGACTTGAGCTCGTTCAGGAGAGACAGCTGCAGATAGAAGCTCATGTCTTAAAGCCTGAGGACGACACAAACTGCTCAGTGTCCTCAATAGAAGAAGATTTCCTCACAGCATCTGAGCACCTCGAGGATGACAACGACGCTGATGAATATAAAACTGGTAAAAGCAACGGGACCGAGCATAATTCTGCTATTGTTCGTACTGCAAAACAGCTATGGCAATGCTCACAGAAATTGCTCTTGATGTTAATTCATGCATATATTTATTTGTAATTTAGAAAATGGACAGCCATTCATATTTTTAAATTGTTGTTCAAAGACAAGGATACATGGTTGTGCAGTAGTTTTACAGAGCAGTAATTTGTTACACAGTTGTGCAGCTGTTTTCTTTTTAAAGTTACAGAGTACTCTGCAAAAATGGATTTCTTGTTTTTCTTTTAATAGGTCATGAAAAATTAAGTGTTTCAGAAGCATCTTCAGATGTTAAAAAAAATAAAGGAAAGGGATTTGAAAATCTCCAGTACAGAAAAGCCAGGTTGCCATTCATTCTTGAAGAGAACTGCATTAATAAAGATAATGCAGCTACTAGAGTCTCTGAAGATGTGAATGTTGTGACTGAAGATGGCATCTTACAACCTGAAGATAAGTCAGACCAGGAAATACTGTGGCAGAAGGAATTAGCTGGAAGAGCTACTTCATCCTTTAGTACTACTAATTTGACTAGTGAGGTTGAAAATTCCTGCTCAGCACACATGTTAGAAGATGTATCTTTAACCAAAATGGCTAAAGAGGAGCTGGGACCTCTGTATGACCCAACAGTGAAACACAACAGTAAGACAGACGGAGAGGATTGTGCAGGCGTCAGGAAAACTGACCCTCCCTCACAAAATGAGCAGGCGACTACAGGTCAGTATGCCACAAATTTAGCAGAATCTGTTCTGCAAGATGCGTTCATTAGACTGTCACAGTCTCAACCCACTTGTAGCGAGGAGGCTGCAGTCAGCATCTCTGTAGGAAACTCCTGTAAGTCAGACGATGTATCTGCTTCCCGACCATGGAATGAACTTCCAAAGATTGTCATAGTGCAAAGTCCAGACAGTTCTGAGAATGTATCTGACTGGCCAGGGTCTGCCTTCTCCAACCTGTGCCACTGGACTGAATCAGAAAGTTCTGCTGAAGTTTCGCATTACTTTGAGGAAGAACATTCAAACGGGCATGCACAGAGCGCACTGGAAGTGGCTCTGGCTTGTGCAGCCACTGTTATTGGAACCATTTCCAGTCCCCAGGCTGCAGAAAAATTCAGACGGGATCAAGAAGCCACAGACTCTAAAAGCGGAGCAGTTGATAATGAAGAGCTATACACAGCACCTTCACAGCCTCTTGATGCCTCTGCTGGCACAGAATATTCATTTCCATCTGCACTGTGTGGCATGACTCAAGTAGCAAGTGCTGTAGCCGTCTGTGGTCTCGGGGAAGCGAAGGAAGAGAAGTACCCTGCAACTTCGAGTGGACTTCTGTCTGCTGCTGAGACTTCTGCAGCCATTACTCTTCATTGTAGCATAGCTATAGGAAGCAGCATGGAGAAGCTAAATGATAGCATTGCAGAGGCACTTCTCAAAGAGGCATCAATAATTTTGACAAAGCCCGACACATACAAAAATGTAGGGCATTTTATGGAATCCATAAATGGAAAAATTATTGAAACAGCAGCAAGGCCACGGATTCGACACACTGATGAAGTAATCAGGGATGAACTTGCACAAAACTTATCCAATATTATTCTACGACATTCTGTTGAAGAGGTTAGGAAGAAGAGACAGCTACACCCCTGTTCAGAAAATGGCTCAAGTACACAAGACATTTTAATGGAGACTGCAAACGAGTTGCTTTTTAACGTAATATATTTCACTTGCCAGAAGATGAATGACATAAGACAAGTTGAAGAGTGTTCTCCCCTCTTTTCAGAGGGCACAAAAGCAGAGAAAGTAACAAGAGCAGAAGGATGGTCAGCACAGGCAACAGCACATGAAACTTCACACAGCCCCCTTGATCACTCTGCTGTTAAGCCATTTGGTACATCCTACGGTACTAGTGCTAGCGAAGATCTTGGAAATGTCACAAACACTAGGAAAAGTGGTACAAAAGATGTAAATAGCAAGGAAAGTGCCACACTGAATTCAGACCCAACAAGTAGAGCTGCAGGGCATAACGCACTTGTTTCAAAAACATCTCCCAAGAAAAGACACCTGAAAAGAACCACACGAGACTGTTACAAATCCCCAAATCAGAGTAACAATCATCAGAAGAAGAAAGACTACAGATCATTTTCAGACAGAGAAAACACACACAAAGAATGCAGGCATGGTGTTCAAGAACAGCTGTCTTCCAGTGCCACCATGAATGCTGAAAACCAGGCCAAGCATAAGCATGATACTGTGCTAAATAATGATGTCCAGGTTAGTTTGTCTTTATTAGGAAATCATGTCTTGCTTCCTTCTCAGCCTGTGCTACAGGTGAAACACTCAAGGGACAAATATTGTATAACAGATTTTGCAGAAGAATTGGCAGAAACGGTTGTCTCTATGGCAACAGAAATAGCTGCCATTTGTCTTGAAAATTCGAATGGAAAGCAACCCTGGTTCTGTGCATGGAAGAGAGGCAATGAATATCTGGTGACCCAAAGTTTATCATGCAGAACCATGAAAAGGAAAAAGGAAACCCATGCTAATGGTTCAGTTGTTCGGAAGCATAGGGCACCTAGACTTAGTGAGATCAAAAGAAAAACAGATGAGCATCCTGAGCTAAAGGAAAGATTGATGAATCGGGTAGTAGACGAATCTATAAACCTTGAGGACACACCAGATTCAGTCAATATCTTTGCAAATGAAGTGGCTGCCAAGATCATGAACCTGACCGAACTCTCCATGGTTGATAGCATCTGGCAAGGTCCAAACCACCCCAGGAACAGGCTGCACTGTGACAGATGGAGCCGAGCCAAGGCCTCAAGCTGTGAGAGCATACCAGAGGAGGACTTGGATTCCAAAGCCTGTTTCAGTACGCTAGGCCTAATGAACACCTTTGGTCAGCCTGTAAGCCAGACAAGTTCTGTCTCAAAGCAGTCTAGTTGTGAAAGCATTACAGATGAATTTTCAAGATTTATGGTGAACCAGATGGAAAATGAAGGGAGAGGTTTTGATTTATTACTGGATTACTACGCAGGAAAAAACGCAAACAACATCTTAACTTCTGCTTTGCAACAGGTAGCCAAGAAAAATGGTCATCTTAACGTAAGACCAAGTTGCCCATCCAAACAGTCCAGCACAGAAAGCATAACAGAAGAATTTTATAGGTATATGCTAAAAGAGATAGAAAAGGAAAATAAAGATAATGTATCTTCCCCTCGGAATTCAAAGGACTGGTATGGCAGTTTGCTACCACCCTCTCTACGATCACCTTTTTGCTTTAGGCAGTCATCAATGCCTGACAGCAGATCATCAGGCTCTAGGCTAACAGTTAATATTCCAGTTAAAGCAAATTCATTAGATGGATTTGCCCACCATCACCAAGATTCCTTAAGTGTACAGCCAGTCAGTACCATGGCTTCTTCAGGTCTTTGCAAGTCTGACTCATGCCTGTATCAAAGATGCAAGACTGACCAGATAACAGATATGTTGATTCATGAGACATGGGCAAGTTCTATTGAATCTCTAATGCGCAAGAACAAAATCATAGCAGACGAGGCAGAGGCTGCAGAGGCAGACCAGTTTCACAGTGATTCCCCACCACATGTGGAACAATATGCAAACAGACTGGCTGCAAATATTGTTGAAAGTGGTAAAAATTTAATTGTTGTCCAGCAGGATTCCCTTGAGTATACAAGCCGAGAACATGTGCTGGAAATCAAACATCCCCAAATTCCAACTCAGATTCAGTCAAAACCCAAAAGGGATGGAGTAAATTTGGATGAGAAAAAAGAGCACATGAAGAGCCCTGGATGCCTCCCTGCAGGTCAGCACAGGGAAGTGCCTTTAATTCAGATAGAACCCGATCAACGAGATGAGCCAGATGAAGACTTAGAGTCCTTAACTTCATGTAGCCCTTCTGGAACGGAGCATCAAAACAAAGAAAAGCCTCCAGAAGCTTGTGATGGGAAACACATTGTTTCCAGTTCCCTACAAAATAGGTAAGTGCAAAACAGTGAATCAGCACATTCCTTTGGTGTTTGTTTTAATTTCCCAGTAAAAATTATTTTGATAAATGAAGAAGATAAGAAAAGAAGCAATTTTGAAGACATAAACAGGTTAAGCTCTGACTACAGGTTTCTAATGGCATAAAAATCACCCAATCGTATATCACAGTGCCGATTTCTGGAGCAAACTTACATTGAATATGGCAATACTATGGTTCTGAGATTCAAATTTAGTACTGCACAGACAAGTAAGTTTTCCCTGTACAGATATTTAAGTCTTCCATAGTCAAGAGAGGAAAGATGGACAAAGTTTGAACTTTCATTTAGAAGTGGCTGATACCTCAATTGAAAACCAAAAAAACAAACAAAAAAAAGCTGAAACAGTGTTAGTGTAAAACAGAAGACAGCAGAAATTGAACTGTAGTTCTTTGCTATGCTTGTTTGTATAACTAATGCTTTGCGTACCTGGAAACAAGACCAGACTTCCAAGAGCTTGAAGTTCAGCTTTGTGTTTACAGTCTGCAGCTACAAGTAATAAAAATTCTTTAGTGGAAGAAATAAAATAGCAATTAAAAGCACCCCTAACCTCCTTTGGTTCAAGACTTCTTTCATAGAATTTAGATAGAGAAAAGAATAAAATTTCATTTTATTTTTAATATAATTTCATGGAGTTTGTACCATAGCTTACAACCCTCTCCTTACAGCTGTGCTCCTTGAGAAATCTGCAACTTGCTTTAGTTAAGGCAAAGTGTAAGCTTAGTATGAGAGTGCAACACAAATGTAGAGGGTTGCTGTGGATGCTATGAGGTTAAAAGCAAGGCTCTCTCCCAAGGCATTGCCTATTTTTAACTATACTTCGTCGTCGTATCTGTTACTTTAATGGTATCTAAACTGCCAATCACTTGGAGCACTGCAGCACCCCATTATCTCAGAGTGCTAGAAAGAGTGCAGGTGCTAGTGTTAGAAACCACTTTGTAGCTCATATTATTCTAGGCAGTGCTCTGTTTTGGCTTTTGACAAAGCTCTGCTTGAAGTGAGAAAGCATGTATTTTCCTGTATATGGTAGCAATGAGGTGGATCATTATCATAGTGTCGCTGTTCTTTCATACTGACTCTCCCCCACTAACCTTCCACTGAACGCAGCCTGCTTTTAATAAGATACATTTAGAAATCTACCTACTTGGAATCTTGACTGTTTGAAAATGAAGTTATTTTTGCACAGCTTATGAGCCCTTTAATAACAACTTTTCCTTTGCTTTTGATATGGAGTTCCCAAAGTGACTATGGGAAGTTTAAAGCAATAGGATTGGTAGGGCAGAATTAGTAACCAGGGGCTACACCTACATGAGCATTTTGGTTCAGCAATGCCATGCAGGTCTGAATCAACTTGTCTCCATTTCCATGCATTGGCTTTTTTTGCAGCCTGCAATGCAGATTTCTTTTAAAGGAATCTCAGCTAGAAGCTGCACAAGTGTGTACCAGATGTGCTCGTACCCTTACCTGGAAGGCAAAGCTTCCAGTGTTTCTTCAAATGGATTTGAACCACTTGTAGCATGGCTGTCTGGACCAAGTCTAGGCTGAATTAAAAACCTAAAACCACATATAACGTAGGTATAAAAGCATCAGCACCAATTGCTTTGATCCACTCCTACTGCATGAAATTGCTTGCTAGTGCAGATACAGGCACATAGGACTCCAGGCAAAATATAAAGCAGACACGTAGTCAATCAGAAAAGAAAAAAAAAAAAAGCTATGCAGGCCTGGGGAAAAGGCATTCAGCAAGAAAAAAAAATTGTTTCTTGTACGTAGGCAGTGCAACAGACCCAGTCCTGTTATAGATACACAGGAACCGGTCCAACTGACTGTTCAGAAGTAGGGAACTGTCAGTTCAAAGCATCGCTAGTCTGAGATGTAATTGCATAATGAATCAAACAAAACCCAAAATGCCAAGTAACAATGCCGACAAAAATCTCTCATATTTGGACCAAGTATTAGGTACTATCTGCCCTGTATTAAAAATCTGAATAACATCACTACCCTGCAACATGGATGCTCAGCACCTTCTTGTTACTACACATGATGAGTTCTGTACCTGAGGGGTCAGGGATGACAGGCATAGTTATTTGACAGATGGTGACTGCCTGGTAGAGCAGAGGCCCTCAGGCAAACGAGTCCCTTTCTCCCTGTACAGGAGACTGCCTCTCTCTCCAGCATCCAGCGTTAATGCAGCCACATCTCAGTTGTCCTCAGAGTGGGAGCATGGCAAAAGGAGATATCCACAATTATATTGTCTCAGTATATTCTTAATCAAGTTAGTTACTTGGGAGCAATAGAATTTTTGGGTGATCTCTTGTTTTAACTGAAGACAGGGTACCTCAGCCATAACTATAGATAAAAGTCTGAAGGCAAGAACTTCTCTAGAGGGACCCTGCACAGGGTTGCCAGTACACATTGCATTGTTTTAATCACAATGTTGCAAATGCAGACCATCCAGTAGATATAACAAAACTACAGTTTTGCTTTAATTGTTATTCTGGCACTGCAGTGACATAATGAGTTCTTTCTTATCATTGAAAAAGAGGGGGGTTTGGATGATTATCTACCTTTCTGCCTGCATGCATATCAAAAGTCCCACGGTAAGTCTCACAAAGTCCAGTTTGGCTCTGGACTAAATAAATATAAATATAGCTTTTGGTTTCTGTTTGTGTGTGCATTTGTGGGAGTGTGTATATATATATAATGTGTCATATAAATGTGTGTGTGACATATGTCAAGTCTGCAGAATTACAAAGCATTTTTCGCTTAACCCTGTGTTTTCTAAACTCGGTCTGGGCTCCATATTCGGTCCAGTTTCTGGCTACCTGCTGCACAGCTACCTAGAAAAAGAATGCTTTATCCTTTCCCAACCTAAGCAGCAAAGATCCTAAGAAACACAAAAGGCTAAGAATCGTTAGTGATTCACAATCCACAATACTTTCCTACTTTGACTTCTAGACCTCTTTGGGATCTACAGTGCTAGCAGAGTAGAAAATCCTGGCAAGAAACTTATTCACCCATTAGTACAACAGGGATTTAGTGCCAATACATATTTCCAAGAAATGCTGTCATTCTGCACTAACATATATCACAGATTTCAACCACTGATTGACTGAAGTGCATTAAGCAATAGGCCTATGCCATGAGCAGTTCTTTTTGTACAAGTTAAACCTTTTCTGTGCGTGTTTCAGTATAAGGCTTTGTTTTGTGCTTGTTTACAGCAGTCATAAGATACTTTTTTGAGAGCATCTCAGACCATATGTTCAACTGAACTTCATGTATAAATTATAAGCTTGTCCAATCTCTTGCATGTGTATAATTTTGCAGCTCAGTTGACTTTAATGAGCAGCACTGCCTGGAGATTGGTGGCACTTTGTTTGCCTATATTACAATATCAATGTGCCTTCCTTATCACCCTCCCAGCAACAGTCCTCAGAGCAGAACGGATGCTGAAATCATAGGAGAAACAAAAACAGCTGAAGAATTTCCAAACCATCACAGCAGCAGTGAAGAAAGCACTGGCAGCTGGTCCCAGCTAGCTAATGATGAGGACAATCCTGACGACACAAGTAGCTACTTACAACTCAGCGAGCGATCCCTGAGGTACCCATGTTGTCTGTTCTCAGTATACAATATAGTCTAATCAACCAAGCTAATGATTTGACTACCATGACCCTCAGGATCTCATCAAGAATGAGGGTCAACAGCTCAAGATGTATTCAGAATGCTGTAAAGAAAGCCTAATGAGAGTTCATCTCTTTATTTTTTTTTAAAAAAAAAGAGAAAAAAAATAGCCACCTTCTCTTGTCAGCTAGGTCTTTTATTATTTGCGAGCTGGTAGAGTCAGACAAAGAAAAAACTTGTGGCACTACTCAAGTGCCTCAGTCCTACAGTGAAAGGGCCACCGGACAAGTTAATTGCTACAGTCTTTCCTTTGATTAATTTGCTACTATTTGCATAGTGTTTATTTTAGCATCTCCTTAGCTGAGATTAATGAAACTGCTATTCCCAACGGGTATCTGTGCACTGACAGCAGAGATAGAGCCCTGATCTGCTTAGACTGGCACAGCAGAGCAGATCAACAGAGGATGACCGAGTTCCCCCTGAGTAGGTATAAATTCCAGAGCTCCCATTCCAATGTGCTGCTTTTTGTTCCTATCCAGGTCAGGACATGTGTTTAAAGATGTTATCTAGTCCTTAGAGGTTATATAAAGTGATGTTAGTTTGACTTCAGCCCATTCACAGTTCAAACTGAGCAAGGCTTTTTCTTCACACGCTTTTAGATTAGGTTTTAAAATATTATCAAGTAATTACATCTTTCTCTTGGGTATTAAGACGACGAGGAGGGAAGACAGTAAGGTAATGAAGCAGGGAAAAGAAAGAGGCTCTGTCAGAGAGCACTGTTGGCTAGTTGAAAAAAATACTGAACAAAACTTGTCTGTCAGTGTGGGTGAACATTCATCCCATTATTAGAGTATCAACCTCTACAAAGTCCTTGGTCTGAGAGCGCTAAGGTATTGTGCCTTTTGGCTCTGCACTGAAACAGAAATTGCTACAGCAAGTCTGAATGCATGGCATGCTGACACTGACTCAGAAGAACCTGGCGGGGAAAGGAACTGTCTAGTCAATCTTTCTAACACAAGGAAAAATACTATTAGTTGTTTTTCCAGTAAAAATTAAGTGGTTCAAGTTGACTCGCCACACGGAACTTGTTTGTGCTAGTTGACTTGCAGCCAGCGAATTCCCAACCTGATCATCAGAGTATTACAATATCTGCATAAACATTCACTGTCAAATTTATAATGATGTTATAAAATGAACTGGTACTATTTTTTCTAAATATTCTCAGATGTAATACTTCATTCTTGTGAAGAAGCCAGAGAACACTTCTATGTATTGCTGGTCCCAGTGAGCACTAGCTTTAATTAAAGTCTCAGTCTTTCAGAGTAGTCATAAACATAAGGAGCCATCACCGTACCTGTGGGTTCCATCAGATCCCCGATAGTATTTGGGGTATGACGTAATACACTGAAACTGCTGTTGGTTACAGGCATGGAGTCACCCAGCAGGTAAGTAGTATGATGGGCAACCAAATGCCTTGCTGTAACTCACAACTTTCAAAGGTAGCCGAATCTCTGCAGGTTTTTTCCAGGATGCCTCTGTACCTGATAATCCTTCTTTTCAAGGACTCATGCAGGCTGGGTTTTTTTTTTGTTTGAGGCAAATGTTCATTGCATAAACTATTCACAAGAAGATAGTCCACTACTATTTTTTTTTCCCCTCCAGTTTACAGTGTCACTTGATACATGTTCCATCTAGAACTATTTTAATAAAAGCCTCATTATTTTGAGCAGATCGCTGTGCTTCATTCTGGGAACCACTTGTGAGCACAACTGATTTTTTGGAACGCTGCATAACAGGGGGCAGCCTCCTCACTTTGCTTTGTACATAAATAAATTTAAAAAAAAAAAAGATGTATGGAGACATGTTCAGCGCAGCTTGGCACTAATATTTAAACTTTTGCTTTGTCAGCAATGGCAACAGCAGCACAACTAGCAGTCTTGGCATTATGGACCTGGAAATTTATCAGGAGAACGTGCCATCTTCTCCTATGATTAAGTAAGTAGTCACTGAAGTGAGACTTGATGTTTAGTCTAATTTTAACTGCAAATCATTTACCCCATCTAAAACATGCCAAGCCCTGCTTTGCACCTGCTGCTGAGCCTGCCATTAGTTTCAGAAAAAAGCACACGCAGTCCTCTGTGCAGAGTGACTGCACTAGACAGTGAAAGGTTACAGGAAAACCTGCCGAGGTGGATCTCTCAAGAGTATATGGATCCACCAACTGCTCTGCCTAAAGACAGTTTTCTGTGGTATTGGTTTCCCATTGTGTGAATTTTGTTCTCCACATAACTTCAAATATTATCAAATCTTTACTGTAATAGCAAGTAAGATCAAGCAAATAAGGATCAATTAAAGTCAAAGGCAAAAAATGATAGCATTCTTTCCTAGAATAGTAATTCACACATCTAGTTTTTTGTTTCTGGGCATGTTTCTACTGAGCATGCAATAAAATTATCAAGAGATGTGCAAGTACCTTCCTAAAGATTCTGGTACCCTGAAATCTGGTATAACCTGCCAGCTGGTGAATGTCACGATGCAGTCAGGGCATGGCCACTGCAGAAGTGTATGGACTGTACATCGAGCATTGAACACAGGAACTTTGTGAAGTCACTGACATCAGAAAATCTTCACAGCTTGTTAAAAGACTATATTACCACTGTCCTGCTTTCAAGAGGCTCTTTTTTGGAAGAAATCTGGGCATTCATATTTCTGTAGAGTTACATGCATTCTCTCTCAGCTGCTGAATCAGAGACTAACCTTGTTAAACGATTCCCATCTTCACAGTAGGCAGCGATGCCTCCTACACACATTCCTAAAGATGACCCCTCTTCCTTATATTCCCAAGGTCCAAAGGGATAAATTTCTGATTCCCCTTGTTAGCTTTCAGGGGCTATTCTCAGGTGTCAGCCAATAGGCATGAGAAGTCTGTACTTTCACAAATCAAAGTCAAGGCACAGAATACATCTGCTGTTCAAACAGAAAACTGGAAAAAAATCTGATGGGAAGGAAGTTATTAAGCACCCATGATTCTAAGTCATGACAAACCACGTGTTGCATGCTGCCATTTTCTTCTTTCCTCTCACATCTTGCAGTAACTACTGCACAAGTATATATACTCTTGATTCGTTAAAGCCTCGGGGGAGATTCTGAAATCCTGTGAATGAAGGTGGTAAGAGCAGCGTCCTCCCATGCTAGAAACAAAATCTTACACTTGCAGCATTCCCCCTGATTAAGGACAGAACGGGCCAGTCTGGAAATGCGTACTGTAAGTTCCATCCCTCCAGGAGTGATGAAACGCTTGATGACATCCATAGTGAATTTGCAGTCTCCTGCCACAGGTACACAAGCATGGCTACTGTGTTCAGAAATGGAAGCTGAAGCAGTAACTACATGCCAGGAGTTTGTTTCCTGTAGTTTAACAAGAAAGAGATGGTACATGAAGATCTCTGGAAAATTTTGCAAGATGTAAACAGAATTTGTTTATCCAAACAGCGAATGTATTTAAAACCAGCAGTAGTTGAAGTCATTGATAGTTATGATTATATTTAACTATGAAAGATTAAACTAGAAAGACTGGAAAAGATTCAGCCAGGGAGTATAGCACTGCAAAATGCAGACATTGGAAGTTCAGTATTTCCCCCCAGGTTATGAGACCTGCCATGTCTTACCATAACGCCATTTGCTTGTCATTATGTAAACTGCAAAGTTACACAGATCCTGCTGAAATGTAATACACAGTGCAACCAGTACAAGTACTTCATCCTGTTATGGGAATATGTTGCAATTTCCATAGCTTTTCCCAATTTACAGATTAAATAATTGAAATATATTCTGCATTTTTTCATTTTATCCTATGTAACTTTTTTCTTGCAGTTTTCTAGGTCTTATATTGAGGGAGAAGTATATCCATCATGAAGCAATGTTGTAGACTGTTCCTAAATATCATTAATAAGCTTTGTTGTTGTTTTTTTCTAAGTGAATTAGTAGAAGAAAAGGTTTTCCTTAAAGAACAGACAGAAAATACAGAGGGTAAGTTGAACCATATGAAATTGAAGCATACAATTTGAAGATAACACAAGTAATTACACAGTAACTGTTGGGATTATTTTTCCAGAAAGTACTTCTGGGCTTTCAGTGGGAACAGCCAATTGTCAAAAGGACCTACTGGTGATAAACTTTGACCTGGAACCAGAGTGCCCCGATGCGGAGCTGCGAGCCACCCTGCAGTGGATAGCTGCTTCTGAACTTGGAATTCCAACCATCTATTTTAAGAAATCTCAGGAAAACAGAATTGAAAAGGTAGTATTTACAGAATTGAGCATACTATTAATTCACTTCAATCACAGGACCAGTTATGATTTGTTGAAGTTATTGAGCTTGAGATCTGATCAAAAACATCTTCATTACAGCAAGACAGCAATGCTACAGTTTATTACAGAAAGGGAGGAAAGGATTAGATGGGTCAGAATTTAAGGTATGTGAAAGAAGACATTTAGTAGTATGTCCATGGCGCAAAAAATAGTGTCACCATGAGACCTTCTCCAAAGCCTCTATAACATGCTTTGATGCATCTGTTCGCTTTTTCGTATCAATGATGCATGAAGTATCAATGCCTAAGGCAGAATTAACAGAATGAGTCCTTTATGTGGCTGCATTTGAAAAGTTACACGTGGCTTACATGGAGTGTAAACATGTAGCTTAAAAAATAAAAATAGAAATCACTTCAGTGTAGACATCACACCTACAAAATTCTGCCTGGTGACGGTAGGAGCTGACTATGACATGAGACCTAAGTTGTACTTAAGATTTTCAGCTTTGAAATTCCTTAGTCCTTATGCGGGTGCCACCTTGCCTGCAACACTGATTAGGGCAGCCTCGGGCAGGTCTGAACACGTGCGTGGCTGTTCATAAACTGCTGCAGCTGGGGGTACAGCAGGGTACCACAGGCGCCTGACAGTTCCTTCTACATGTATGAGAGATCTACCATGGCCAAATGCACTGGCTTTACACTCACTTTGTGGTGGCAGAAAAAGATTGCTGCTCACCAAAGAATAGGCCCACTGCTCAAATTTACAGCTCGGGTTCAGTGTCTCACATACCAAGACCATGAGGCTCCTGCACCAGAGCTGATCAATAGTTCAGAGGATAGGCAGGACGGACCTATCTGTGTAGGCATATCCTTATATCGTTACTAGCCTGAGAGACAGTTTTAGCCCAGGCAGTGACCAGCCAGTAGCTTCCAGTTCAGCCATCTTTGCAATCCCACATCTGTTACTTGGAAAATTAGTCTGACTGCTTGAAATATTTTGCACTGTTGTATGGAAATTATGAAGCACCTCCCCCAGTTTAGCAATAAAAAAGCGTTATGTGTGCCAGTACTCTTTTGCTCCTGCTCAGTGTAGCTTAGCCTCTGCCAACCACCATTCTGAAAGCAGAAATCTATTTCCAGAAAGAGGCAGACAAACACAGACTACCAGAACTGAGAAACCTTCTGAGGTATTAGTCCAAGCCACAGCACCAAGAGCAACACTGAAGTCCAAAATGGCCACAAGACATGCAGGCTGTTACTATTCCTGAATGATCAGTCAGTGCTCCATTGCAGACAGCACCAAATGCCACCCACAACATTTCGGGAATAACCAAAACAGACCCTTTTCCAAGGTCAGCAAGAACAGCTCATACCTTAAGGCTTACAAAAAATGTCACGGTCTTGAAAGCAATTAATGAAAAAAGTGTTACAAATCAGTATTTTGGTCTTTTAAAATAATGTCTATGGGAAGATCATTTTGAGTAGCAGAGATATTGTTTGATTTTCTTGAGTACATGCATTTAGGAACCATAAACATAATTTAAAATGCATTCAGCAGCAACAGTCCCAATTGCATCTAATTAAAGAAACAGCTGTCAGCTTTACCCATGTGCTTTGGCAAACAGTTAATTCAATTGCAAAAATACACTAGAGAATAATGAAGCACATCCTGCCTACAACAGTGCTCTTGGAAATCGCGTGCCTATTAAATATCATTAAAATACATATTAAAAGTTTAGGCTTCAGTATGTAAATAGCAAACAGCTACACTAACTAGACACACACAATATTTTCTTGTGTGATTTAAAACTGGAAACGTAGAAGGAGCAAGATAATTAGATATTGATTGTGAAATTCAAAGAAATGAAAAGCTTTGATTTTCATTTATGTGCTTCAGAAAAAAATGGGACCAGATGTATGACACTGTGAAGCCCATTATTAAGTACAAAGTGGACAAAATTCAGGAGTTTTTAATGCTGCTTAAGAACATATATTTAACCTCTGGTTTATCTGGAAGTTAAAAAAAAAAAAAATCAAATATAGATCCTCTCTGTAATTCAACTACAGTTGTGGCAAATGCCTTCATGTGACAGAAGTTTACCCAGAATTCCCTCTCACCAGTACTATATGCATATTTAAAATACTGTGGAATGTATATGTGGAAATACAGAAAATTAAATATAAATTAAAATATAGCTAATGGTAATGAAGAAGGTTTTTTTCTTTAATATGGATAATCACACTTCCATTATTTTGACAGCAAGTTGTTGGTAACAAAGTTGTGATCCTTTATCAAGCTGACTTTCACTGTTCATACTTGCATTGCAATAAATAAGAAATAATTGAAGAGAGCAGCTAATTTACAAAACATCATGAGATCCGACCAGTCTTTGGGGAGCTATGGAACTTCGGAAATGAAGTTTCATAAATAGAAATAACCTTTATGTTGCTGTGCGGTGAATTGTGTCCGCTCTCTCATACAGCAATGCATTTACAAAGGATGGTCTTACAGCAGTTTGTGTGTTTTCATGTAACAAAACCTTCACTAAATGTAAACCAAATCCTAAATGTGTTTTATTTTGTTTTTTGGGTTTTTTTATTTTTTTAATTTAGTTTTTAGATGTTGTCCAGTTAGTTCAACGGAAGTCCTGGAAAGTGGGGGATATCTTTCATGCCGTGGTGCAGTACTGCAAGCTCAGTGAGGAAGGCAGAGAGATGACACCCAGCCTGTTCGATTGGCTTCTTGAATTGGGTTAAGAAAGTTCACCTGTTCAGCATTTTTGTTTTATTCCAGTTTAAATAAGCAGTGGTTTGTGTAACGCTCTGATTTCCGAACATCGCTGAATAAAATGAGCAAAGATCTACAAACTCTACAGAAACAGCACATGTCCGTTCCACAACTGAACACGGAGCAAAGGGAAACCCAGGTGTAGTGTATCTTTCTGTGTCATGAGGGACTCTTGACATGTTGTGCTATAGGGTGTACCGTACTAGGAGGGGACTGGTTTCTAGCTTTCTGAATTAATGGACTACACAGTAAAGGTTTAATTAAGTATCTAATATGTTCCATTTTCATCGATTTGATTAAATCAATCGGCTAAAATGGGATAGTACACTTAACATTCACTTGTAAAACAATATTTGTAACAGTTTAAATATTAGAACCAGAGTGTGTTCCGGGATGCCTAGAGACACCCATGTTCCTAGACAAATAATTTTTTTTTTATTTATTTTTTTTTTTTGAATCGCCATAGTCTGCTAAGGGGTAAAAACTTTTGAACACTTAAGAACTTTCCAGTTAGACAACACAATAAAAAGCTGCTGAAAACACATTTTAGTTTCTTTCCATGTGATTATTTCTCTTCCATAGCTGTTCCCCATTCCTGTCACCTTCTCAAGGAAACAAAATCTAGACTCTCAGTTACTACCCTTACAAACCCATTCCTTTCCACGTGGAGGCGGTGCGGTCCCGCACAGCTACACCCGGTGTACCCCTGAACGCAGCTCTGCGAGTCAGGGCAGCAGGTTTCTAAGCCCCCTCCCACCACAGACCTGTGCGTGACCTCGGCCGAGTCATTTCACCTCTGTGCCTCAGTGTCCCTACCTGGTAAGAGGGAGTAACAGTAGTATGCTTGTTACCTAAAGTGCTTCTATTTAAAGCACTATGTAACATGTTACATATCAGCTCAAAGCAGTGAAAAAAAAACCCTATTTTAATTTTAATCAAATAAATTTTTTATAAGGTGAAGAAAAGCCTATCTGAAAAGTGTACCATCTCCTCATTAAAATCTTAATGTTAATTTTTGTAACTTATAAGAAAGCAAAATGATTATTAACATCTCAGCAGACATACTTGTTCATTTGGATATAAGTGTTTGGACTACATGTGATAGTTCACATTACTACAGCATTTATATACATGTTTGATAAGATATACTATGGTATCGTCTTGTTGAGATGACCTGTTAGTATCACGCACTGAATGATACATTCTCTTGACTCTGCCAAAGAGATTGGTTTTGAATTTAAAGGTAAATATAACTTAACTGCATCACAGCTCTTCTGCGATTTGTTTCTTTGAAAAATCTATCTTTTGTCTCTCCCTACCCAAATAGCATAGTAGTAAACCTGCCTGCTTTTCCCCAAAAAAATATTTAAGAGATGTTTTATTTTCCAGATAACAGTATATGCTTCTGTAATATTTCTTGGAAAAAAAAACCCAAACACCCTATCCTTTTGCACTAAATATTTTTGAAAATTTTGAAGTAGTTTTAAATAATTTATGAAAGAGAGCCATATTCTCAATTTTATCTTTAAAACCATTCCTAAACTTGCATGATTGCATCACTCATTTGTTACAAAATACAAATTGTTAGTGAATCAAAATCCAACATGGAACATTACACAACATGAGGAATTCCACGTCTACTCTGCAGCATACACAGAACAGTGAAGGTCACTTTGCTGTCACGATAAAGGTCAATCTATTGCCTACAGTGAGCGTAACTGTGCAGTCACCGAGCCCGGCTCCGGAGAATTGCTGAACATCCGTAACTCCCACCAACACGAGTGGCAACTCTGAACGCTCAGCATGTCTGAGACTGAGAGTTAATAAAAAGCACCAAGTATTAGAGACTTGAAGTGCTTTGCTTGAGTTAATAAATGGGAAAGTGTATTTATTTTTGAACCAAATACAGTTAGTTGTCAGTATACAGTTTTTTGCTGTGATAGAATAAACGTTTACTTATCTTACAAAGCACAAATATCATGACAGAGTTGTAACAGTGTGATGCAGTTTCTCTGTACAGTAGTTCTTAATGTTGCAATTTATTCAGAAATAAATTTGTGTTATAATGCGAGTCCTCTTTGCTTTCTTAAGAAGTTCACGAATGTGCTATGGGGTTTTTGACCTATTAGATAATAGTTGCCTGCCATCCCTGTAGCTTCTCAAAGCTCTGCTTCGGAATGAAGAAGTCTGACCCGTGGCCCTAACCACCGCAAGTCAGAGGAAGCTCCAGGGCATACCTCAGTACCAAAGCTATGGCTTTACTCAGGTTCTGCAATTCATTCAAGTTTTACAAGGCTAATCATAACATACTTAGTATCGCAGTAAAATAAGGACAAATTACATGTTCATTGCCAAGAATTAACCCCATAATAACTCCCAACATACCAAATCTCTCTTAGGGCTCACTCTACCTGCTTTCAGTACCTGCAAAAGTCGGCAGGGGGGTGGGGAGACAGATGTTCAGGAGTTTTGTCTGCTTGCTTAATTTTGCACAGATATTTACAGCCCTACTGCCTAGGTGTAAAGGTATTTCTACCACTAAACAGAAAAGGAAACGCACACTTAGCTGAGTAAATCAGAACAGGACTTGTGCGCCATTAAAAAAAGGCTGAAAAAATGTAAAGTCAACTTTAATTATACATAAATAAGAATCTCATACTACATACAATTTTATGTAAAAATCCCAGGGTAAATTAAGCGCAGTTCAGCCTGTATACCTGAGCATGAGGCAGGTTGCTAATGTCATAAGGGTGTGGAGAGGGTGGCTGCTCACTATCTTTCCCAAGACAAAAGCTAGGATGCAACAAATTAAACTCCTACAAGCCAGATTCAAAGCAAGCAAAAAGAGGTAGCACTCTATCAAAGGAGAGGATGCAAAACTTGTACAGAGGTGCAAGTGGGAGCTGGATAAGTAGTACTTGAAAGAGATGCACGGCAATTTACTAAATAAGACAAACCCCATGAGCCTCAGGAGATGCCCTGGCTGTGCGAGGCCACCCATGGGAGCAGCAGACGCTCGCTAAGTTCAAAACACAGCACTGTAGCAGCTACTACAAAGAAAATGAACCAAGCTGAAACCAGGACACCTCGGCACCTGCTGCAGCGCTGGTCCCAGCAGCCGGGGCTGCCCTGCTCACCTCCTCGCTCTGCAAGAAGGCTTCAGGGAAAGGTGCCTTCCACCCTGGCGTTGACTCCACCACCCACCTAATGAAGAGCAGGATTTGGCCTGTAGATACATTAATTCAAACACAGGAGAACTGCCTACTGAAAAACAAGTATTTAAAATCCTCATTTTTAGCTGGGTTTTGTTGAGGGTTCTTTTAGCGTTGGGACCATTAGAAGTTGCACAACTATACTTTTCTTCCATTTTGTCATAACGCTGAAGATTTTCATAGTGTCTTCAAGTAAATTAAGCATTTTATTGTGGTCTATGAAAAAAGCGGTCACCAGTTTACAGTTATCCTATTGAAATAGCAGGTAACTTCTCTGGAGAGGCCGATTTTACTGTTTTTCTTGTCCAGTTTCACGCAGAGCTACATGACAGACGAGCACAGGAACCTCACCATGAATCCTGCACTCTGACTTTCAAAATGTCAGGAAAAAAAAACCCACCACTCCATTGAAATAAATAGCCCACACGAGCTACTGAGTAAATAAAACAAATTCCAGCTGAGAAGCAAACACATCCATACCAGCCAATTTAAGATTCTTAATTCAAGCCAGAGCCATTCCTAAGCCTTTGCCAAGTATGAGCAAACTCATAATGCCACTACTTCAATTTTTCAAACCCACTCTAAAGCCAGTCATCACGAGGAACAGGCCCTCAGAAAGCAACTTGCAGCTGTACAGCACCTAGCAGGACAGACAGTTAAATTAGACAGCTGGACTATCAAACTAATGAAAACAATTTGCAGTGAAGACAGGTCTGGCTGATAGATACTGTGCCTTCCTCCCAGCTTCAGCTGACAATTAGACTGTAAAGTGCAGCAAACTGGAAAATATAACCAAGCAGGATATCTTTCCTACCCTTTCACTAACTACCCAGGAAATGCGAGTGATCACATGAAAGGAGCCAAAAAAAAAATTCTCACAAAATGACACTTTTGAAATGTGAGTAGGTATGAGTATTATTACCCTCACCTATTCAGAAGGGAATTTGAATCTCAAGACATACAAAAAGCATCCGTCAAAAGTCCAAGTACTCATCATATGCTTACATGGAAATCCTCGTCCTTGTCTTGTAAAAGGTATGTTCTGTCCTGGGGAAGTTATAAGATACAAGCTAAGGGCTTCTTTCCCAGAAAAAGAAACTTGTATATTCACAGAGTTATACACTGGAAGGATGCAGAGGTCTCAAGGACAGAAACAACACAGAAAATCTGATTTCCGCTGTGACAGTCCTCACTAAAGCACACTTCAGGATTCTCCCGAGGCAATCCTTTTCAATAAGGTCACAGTGAGTCAAGTTTGCCGGCATTTCAGGATAACATTGAGAGTCACATCCCACTCCAACCACCCAGTGATTACAGTGGCAGCTTGGAGAGGGTAAGGTATGTAATCCACATGTTTTGATAAGATTAAAATGGCACCAGACAATAGAGTCAGAGCACACACATATGCTATTTTGGCTGCAGGGACTGAAGTGGAATTAAAGGGATCAAGCTGCTACTAGAGACACAGAATGGGTTCAGGATGATACATCTATACAATACACTCCTAACGTATCTCTCTGATTTGTTAAATCTACATATGGGTAAACCAAGATGCAGAGAGCCTAACATCAAAGCCTTCATATGATGGTACCTAGAGTACTATTGAAGTTCTTCTGAGGCATCAAGTCAGCACACATTTCAGCAGTGCTGTGAATCACACCAGACGCAAAAGTATTTCACATTTGAGCAGAAAACCTGGATAACTTAGCCTGAAAAGCATTGCTACTCAGTCAGTGAATCTAGGGAGAGACAGAAATAGCCCCCAGATGGCCTCCCAGTCCGATGCTTAGTCTATGAAAACTCAGCTTACTCACAATTTCACATAAAAATAGGACAAGTGCCCCAAACCAAACACTACTACAGATGTTTGATTTGCTGAATCACTAGCATAGTATAAGAGAAGAATCATGAAGGAAAAAGCAACAGAAAATAACCCAACCTGAAAGAGTAAAGAAAAGAAAATCTACTTGCTAATCAGTCCAAAGATTTGATTTTTTTTTTAACTTTGCAATGGTTACACAACCAGTCAAATTCCAGTTTTTAACTATGTAGTAGTATTGATACACACTTCATTACACTGATTTTCCTCCATTTTTGTCAGCCAGAAGTCCCCCGTGTCACATCTGTAAGTACAGTGCAAACTGATCTAGGGACATGGGGCAATTCTAAAGTAACACAGAACTGCATTGCCCTTCCTGCCCCTTCCAATTCCAGGTTACCGAGATACTCTCGATATCATAATTCTTTGCACTAGACAACAGGAACTACCACAAGCATTACTGTCACATTAGTATCAGCCACTTTGCCTACTGATAAAGGTTTAATTTTAAATGATCTGCAGCACACTGCCTAGTTCTCCCACAACACGACACTACTTGAAACAACCAGGACATTTGCCAAGTGACGACAGGCACTTTTGTTTCTTCATTTACACACAAGGACACTGGCAAGCACTCAGAGATAGACAGAACAGGTCAGCAATAGTAACTTACTGTTAAAGTTAACAACATTTAGAAGTCAAGTCCATAACCACACAGAGATATACAATATAAAGAAAAATAACTTCAAGATCATTCTCTACTGCACACTTGCTTTCTTCCTTTTGTCTCCCAGGCACCACACACATACTTTGTTCAATCCTACCCCCCTTTGCCTCTTCATCTTTCTTCCAAGGCTGCTGGAAGAAACCAGTTGGCTCTGCTCATTTGCTAATCCCCTGCTAAGAGCAGCTGCAGTTTCAGGTGCTCTGCTAGGAGGCGAGAAAAGCACTGCTCTGCACAGGTGAAACCTGTTGGTGATTGTGGGCAAGAGGGAAACCTGGGTCAGAGTTCATTGTATGGTGGTAAATAACTTGCAGGAGTTCCTCATCTACTTTCTCAGTTTATGTCATCATCCTTGGCTCCAAATAGTTGGTGTGTAGAGTTTCTTCATGCTGGCCATAATCTCTGGGCCAGGACTCAGAGTTGTAGTCACTACCCACATTATTTTTTGGTTTTTTTACCTCAGATGAAAACAGCAGAATGAGGTGCTGAGCAGAAAGGAATGGAATGAATGTAAAGATGTGGGCAAGTATGAAAGGGGGGTGGGTGGGAGTTTAACTACAGCATGCATGCAATAGTTAATAGCAATGCATTTCACTAAACGGTTGCTGGTTTTCCCCAGAAATATCAAGTGGGGCATTGTATGAAGTGAAAGAGTGAAACCAGCATTTTAACTCACTACTTTATTACACAACAACAACAAAAAATTAATACAAAAGTACTCAGAGCAAGTGCATAACACCACCCCTTTCACACTTGAGAGAATCATAATGCTATTTTTTATTAAAATGGTTACAAGCTAAAAATGACACACAAAGAATTGGGGCCATTCTACTGGATTCATTCACACTAATCATGATTTCTCCCAGGTGACTGAGATAACAGAGCCAGATTCTTCTTGACAGTATCCAGTGAAGAGCTAGCATGCACAAATTGAAATACAGGAAAACACTGAATTTAAAAGTAAGAAAAAAACAAAATTTTTTCCTGTGAGAGTGAGCAAATATTGAGCAGGTTGCCCAGAGAAACTGTGGAGTCTCCATCCTTGCAGATACTCAAAAGCAGCTGAACATGGTCCTGGGCAGCCAGCTTAGTTGACACTGCTGTGAGCAGGGGTGTTGTACTAGGCAGTCTCCATAGGGCTCTTCAAATTCTATGTTTTGTAATTCTATGATTCCATATCTACCAGAGATCAGCAAAGTCAAACCTATCAAAATCTAGGTAACTTCTCTACTTCAGCAAAGCTGAAGCTGAACAAAGAGGGTAAAAGAAAACAGATCTGAAAGATTGAGTTTATTGATTACGAAACTCATGAAGTAGACATATACCAAAAACTGGATCTTGCCTTTTTCTTCAGTCAGTGCCATATTCTACAGGTGTTATCCTTGCTCCCTAGTAATAAAAACACATTGTGAGGCAATCATTTAGCTGTGTTGCACAACTTATCCATTTTTGTTAACACCTGCATCAACAATCTACCTGGAATGCTGAGGAGCCACAGAAATACTTGTCTGTCCATGACTAGGAAGAGACAGCGGGACCTACAGCAATACTTTAGATGAGATCATCCTGCATCCCATATATTTTGGTAGTTCACTCAAAAGATCGAAGGGATCACAAATACTCTGTTCATGTTTCCCACTTCGTTATTTTTCATCTGAAGTGAAGGAAACCTGAACAGAATGCAGTGCCAAATACACAAAAGATGTGCTCCCATGTAAAAAGCTTTGTGTTTTGCTCATCCAGACTTCCTTCACTGCAATACATCATGAGAAAATGGCTTAGTCACTGGTCTGAGGCTGGTACATGTGCATAGGACAGATGCTAGGGTGTGCACATGCCTTTATACAAATTTGTTCATGGCCATATTCACTTAAGCCTCCGTTCCAAAGCAAGTTTCTAGCTTTTTCTGATTAAATTTTAAGTCACTGCCGGTACCTGCATTTGGGATATGGCCCCAGGACACTTTTCAGACTCTTAATTTTATTTTTTTTTGTACTATAACAAGATTTAAAATATCTCTCTCAAAAAAAAAAAAAAGGAATATATTAGTTACCTGTAACAATTGTATCGCCTTTGTAATTGAAAGCACAGGAGAATATCTCATCAGTGTGACCCTCTAATATCTGAAGGCAGTATCCAGTAGCAGCATCCCAGAGTCGAGCTGTTTTGTCAGAGCTGGCTGTTAGTATATGATTGCCTTTAGGGTTGAAACATATCTTTAAAAAAAATATAGAAAAGAGTTATATTATTTAGCAAGTCAATATGCCTAGAAAAAGAAGCATATCTAGTGATTAAAAAGTGAAAACAGAAACCAGCAACTCTTGCATTCAGTCTGTCAGCTAAAATTCAGGATAGCATTCTACTAGAGTCACCCTGAGAAACTTCTGTGGCTGAAAACTGTGTATGTGCAAATGTCTATAAACAATGACCTTATTATAGGATCAAGAATTCAGAACATTATGCCCCCAAATCACAATTGCTCTACCACTATAAAGATTTTACTTAAATGTTATCATCATTCCAATGTAAAATTTATACATTTTATAGACTTCTACATTAAATAACATAAGGTCTCTATAATATCAAAACTTCTACTGAAGGCAACTCATTTTTTAGTATGTCTTCATATTTGTTAAACATTCATCGCCAAAACTGCATGCATTTCCAGATAATCAGATATATTTTTATAGCACTAACCAGACAATACCAGGTTTATTACATAATGCAAAATTGCTTAATTACTGAGGGCAGAATGCCTCAGTTACCTAGAAATCACATTTCCAAGTAATAAAGTTCCCAAGTGATCACAGCTACACAAAACATCTGCAGAAATAGATTGACTTTTCAACATGCTCCCGGATGAGCAGATTCTCACTTCCAGCAAAGGAATCATGCCAGCTCTAAGGACCCTGATGGAAGCTGTCCGTAACCCACCCACATGTCTGCATGTATTCAGACTGCATTCCTCAGTACATCTACACTGAGTGCGAAATACTACACTGAGTATATTAAGCGAGGAAAGACTAGCCCTTCTGAACTTAATATTCTCTCAGTGGAGTGATTATAATGGCCAAATCAATACAATGAAAGCATGTGAGTTTTGTTCACCAAGAACCAACCTAGTTTCAAAATATTAATATTTCAATTACAAAATACATCAAACAAAAGCAGCACAGACTTAACATACTAGCCTGAAAGGTAGTGAAAACTATCCATTTGAAAGAATAATGAAAAGTTGCAAGCATAAAATAACAAAGTTTGAAAAATACATACAATTTTGGAAATAACTACATGTATTTGGAACTGAACTTTGGCTTTCAAAATTGAGCCAGACAAGACTTCCAGCAAAGTACATGAGTGCACTCCCCATGACCAAGTGATTTCTGAAACAAGCTTTATACTTCCAAGTCCCTTATGCACTTTTGAAAAATAAGACTCCATGTATTTTGCCACAGAAATAGTTTTTTTCCTGTTCCGTTCCATAAATGGGGTATGCAGAGAAATGAAAAAGAGTAAAGAGGAGCAGATCTGGTAGGAGCAAGGAATAAGGGTGATGGTAAAAGCCTCAGAGACAGTAGCCTTAAGATGTCATCAAGATACTGAAAAACTTGTGCTTATTCNGAGGTGTTCAAAAATCATGTAGACGTGGTACCTCGGGACATGGTTCAGTTGGCATGGTGTTCTGGGTTGACAGTTGGACTAGATGATCTTAGAGGTCTTTTCCAACCTTAATGATTCTATGATTCTGTCATCTTAGCTCAGAAGTGAGGAGTTGGAAACAATCATTGACTCATAGCTTTTAGTCAAAAGGAATGTTCTTTTAGTAAAGATAACTTCTTAGCCAGACCTCTCAATCTTAAATATGAATAATTTTACCACCACTTTCTTCAACAGTATTCCTGTGTCATGGAATAACTGGTGGATTGGTCACACATAATCAAATAAGAAAAGGTGCAAACCACAAACAACTTACCTTTGAAATTTCACCTCCATGCCCTTCTAGCTTTGCAAAGCATTTTTTTGTTTCTGCATTATAGACTCTTGCTGACCCTGTTGTAGTAGATGAGGAGTCGTTTGTAATGGTTATGCGTAAGCATGCATTTCAATAAGAACATTTTAATAAAGTTGGCAGGCCCTCATCCTCAGGTTTTATTTCAAAAGAAATAGAAGACAGTCTTAATACAATTTCCTTCAAGGACAGAATATGTCCAAAATGTTCCGTTATCTGGTTGGAAAAGGTTGACTTCTTAATAGTTACTGCTGCAAAACTTCTAAAATGTGGATACAAATGTCCACATAGAACATGGACCACTGAAGTCTATGATTTCAGAATGAATGTAGAGTAGATTCAGAAAGCTTTCATTATATTTCAGATATTCATTCTATTTAATAAGTTATTAATTATATTTGATAAGCTATTGATTACACTTCAGGAACCTTTTTACACTGTCTTATGTCTTAATTTAGCAACTACAGCAAATCAGATCCAAATAATGCCCCCCCATACAGCCTGGTATCCTGTTTCTGAAAGTGCCAATCAAAACACTTAAGTAGGTAAAAATAATATGGTATTTGTCATTATGCATTATAATATAACCATTTGCAGGTGAATACAAAAAAACCTATTTATTGTGATTCCTAAAAAAATAATAAGCATGCAAATGCATACCAACAAAAAAACCAAATCGCTTCTTTCAATACCTCTTTATTGTGTATTCTCTTGCTGTGCGTTTGGAAAGCCTAGTAGCAAATGCACTGTTAAAATTCCAACTACCTGTTGCATTTAAAGAATCAAATTTTACTCAGGAGCTACTTAGCGAAACATTTAAAATGCGTTTCCAGCCACAAGTGAATTGTTTTTGTACAAGTTTGAAGTTAAAGGGGAAAGACATATCGAGTTGATTAAAGTGTGAAAAATAAGAAAATTTTCACTGGGGGAAAATTTTTAAGTCTAATACCAGACTTTGTATAATGCAACAAACATTTATTGATCTATAGTTTCGAGTAATGATACTCCAATTCCGTCGATACATTCAAAGCAAAACCAAAGGAAAAAGTTGTTTTATGCTACTACTGCAATTCTTAATAGCAGTCCAGTCACTTTACTTACCATCAGCAGAGGCAGTTGCAATACGCTGGCCAGCATAATCAAAACAGACATCCAATATTTCATCACTGTGACCTGTTAAAGTTGCTATATGTGTCCCAGTCAGAGCATTCCACAGCTGCATAGATAAATAAGGGTAATTTTTTTTTTTTTGCTTATTTTGACTAATTTACTTGGTAGATATCTCGTTCATCCATAAAGCAACATGTGTATGCCCTTTCTGATGTCTGACTGAAGGAATTAACATGAAACCTGGATATAATCAATAAAGAGTCACTGTTTAGTCAGTTTAATGAAGTTCTATAGATTTTTTGTTTCAGTGTATTGATTGAGCTAGCCTTAATATATATATATTATTATTTAACTGGACTTCATTTAAATGAATAAGCTTACGGTTTTACATTTAGTTGTAAATTCTTTGTAAATTCAACAAATTACATGTACTAGTTTAAAACACTGCTCCTCCATTTACAAAAGAAATACTTTTATATATCAAGTAGCTGTATTCAGTACATACTCAACTGTCTTACCATGCATGTTTTATCCATTGATCCAGTGACAATGAGAGAACAGTCCCAGTTGAACTGTGCACTGGTAATCTCTCCTCGGTGACCTATTAAAGTATGTAACTTCCTACAAAAAAGAGAATTTACATTTTTAGTGTGTATTTTTATATATGCATATAAATTAAAAGTACATTTATAAAATAGTGTAGTTAAGGTGTCAAGTCTTCACCATTTTATCCATTAAAGCAATTACATGGAGTGGTGTAGCTCATTTAGAGTTCTAGTACTACATCAATTCCATTTTTTATTGTTGAGACGAAGAGGCAGTAAGTAATGAAATGGAAAACTCCTCCCTTATCTTTCAAAAATATTTTAGTGAATGTATTTCCAGTGAAATGTGATGACTTTCCAGTGCCAGAGACAGATTTCTTGTATTCATCTACATACAAAGCACATACAGCAAGTTTTTCCACATTACTCTCCCATTATCCTACTTCAATGAACTGTAAACAGTACATCTTTAAAACTCCATATAATCTAAAGCTTTCATAAAATCCACTGAAGATCAAATGGAACTTATTCAGGTACTTAGTGTTAACATGTTCCCAAGTAACAGGCAAATGATGGCCAAACTGAAATGTGATTTCTAATCCTCATTAATCCTAAACTTCTTGCTGCACAAAGACTGACAATATTAATTCCATTAAATTCTTCAGCTTTAGCTGGATAGAGAGGGTACAATTAGCCATTATTGCTTCCTATGAATTAATTTCTATAAAGCAATGAAGCCTAAAAAAGATTAATTTATATATATATATTTTAAAGGATTAGTAAATTAGGTTATTCTCA
>VZTL01058396.1:4668-23261 GCA_013400535.1 Scopus umbretta | reverse complement strand
TTCCTTCTCTGTTTGTTGTTGTTGTGTTTTTGTTTTTGTTTTTTTTTTGTAGCTAAAGGAATGCATTCGGGCATTGGATCAGGAACATGCGCATACTCCTTTCCGGCAAAGCAAATTAACTCAGGTAAAACGAGCAGAAAGGCAACAGTAGAATTTTCTCTGATGAGGACAAAATAAAGATGATGATGATGATGATAATAATAATAATAATAATAGGCATGATTCAGTAACTGCTATTAAACTATTGAAGAAAAGAGAAATGTATAACTTTTCCAAACATAAATTTTAAAGATAATCACAGAATTAAAGCCAACTGCCAGTTCCCCTAGTCGGTCCTGGGGACTGGTGTGGTAAAAAACAAATAAACCAAATACTAAAACCAAACAAAACCCCCAAACACTACCTTCCAGACTCATTTAGTTACCATCTACCTCCACCCACTCTTCAACCAACCTTGCATCTTCCATGCAGTAAACAGTCACAGGAGATTTCATCAATGTTTCTTCACTGCAGTTGTAACATATGCTTTATCCCTCAAAACATATGGGCATCCGTGTGGCACCTGGTGCAAGGGCTTGTTCAGAGCCCCAGTTAACACTTGTATTCATTTTAAATTGTAAACAAAGAATCGCAAGACAAATTGGGACAAGAGGACTACATTTTAAAAAAAGAGACAGTACTGCGCATCACCTGACTCATGTTAAACTGTCTCTGTACACATAGCTAATTTACAGGAAATGCAGGGTAACTTAGCCTAACTTTTCATAAGTTCTGAGCTAATTAAATCACCTTCCCTCATAATTTGTGTAAAATAAGAGCAAGCACGTGTTTAAAAATAAATACATTAATTGCTAAGAATCTTATTTTTTCCTTCCAACCCTAGGTGCTAAAGGATTCTTTCATTGGCAACTCCAAGACATGTATGATAGCCAACGTATCACCTAGCCACATAGCTACAGAGCATACCCTGAATACTTTACGATATGCTGACAGGTAGGTGAGGAAGCTCAATCTTGCCAAGGTGAAAAACACGAAAAAAAAAGTAATGTATGATGTTTGTGATTACATTTTCTTTTGGTTGCACTGGAAATGCTGTTTTAGGCAAGAAATGCAGTTTTCACAATGCAAATAAAATCCTTACCTGTTCCAACTCTTATATTTGGTCTTAAAATTCTCTGGGTCTTGTAAATCCTTTTTGGTGACAGTGGTCATTTTCATCACCCTTTTAGTGATGAAAATATCACTGTGATCCCTGTAACTGCAGGATCACTAACCTCAGCAATCAAAAGTTTTGGGGTATTTTTTTTTTGTTAGTTTTGTATTGTAGTTCTGCCTAGAATGTGTACAAGTCCTTCACCCTCCCTCCTACACAGGAGGCAGTAAATTACAGGCTGTGCAATGCTGGGATTAAGAGGACAAGTGATGCTTAAGGGGAAAAGGAATGAAGGAAACAGCTGAGAGGATAGGGTGATACAGTTAAGCAGCTCTTCACAGTTGCAGTGATGAGTCTGATGCAGGAGCACTGCAGCCTTCAGCTAATTAGCCCCACTGCAACTACTCCAAAAGCCCCAGTTTGTGTCTTGTGGGACCCTATGATGAGCTGTGGAGAGTACTAGCTTGTCTGGAGCTGGCACTGTGCCATGCTGCATCATAAAGTGTGGAAATGCAACCCCCTTCCACCAAAATAGAGGCCATCTTCACTCATTTGACCTGTTGTGCACTGTTCAAGGATGCAATTCAAAATACTGCTGTAGACCTTTTCAGAAGTTCAGGCATTTTGGCAGAGGTGTTTTGATGCCTGCAAGGATCATTGACAATTAAAATGGAAATCATGACATTAAATTCAGTGTTTAGCCTTAATATGTGAAAGCATTTGTTCTGAAGACACTTGTTATTTATCTGAAAGCATGACATCTTCTAAAGCCAGCCCCTTTTACAGGGTCAAAGAGCTGAAGAAAGGAATGAAATGTTCTACCCCTGTCACAAACAGGCGTCGGACAGCTGGAAATGTATCTCCAAAACGTGTCCAAAACTCTCCCTCTTTGCCACCTGGGGAAAAGAGCTCTCCAAAGAAAGTGAAACTAGGCCTCCAGCATCCCTCAAGTGCTACAAAGTCAAAGGCATGTCCTCCAGCACTCCAGACACCGAGTGTCCCTTTTACCTCCACCCCCAGGGGAATCAGCAAAGGACATGCCTACAAAGGAAATCCCAGCTCACCATGGTTCCACCATGCTAGCCCAATTAAGGGAGTCCTACGGATAGCACATCCCCTGAAGAAGAAAACTGATGATCTGTCCCCCCACTCTGAAAAGAACCCTACTGCGAAGGATTTCATCATCAAAAATGCTGCCATGGCAGAAACAAAAGAGAGTGGCCAGAGAGACAAGTATATGCAAGACAGACCACCTGTCCAGTGCCTGAAAGTCCAGACAGTGCAACCTGTTCAGAAACAACTTGCTTCTGGAGATGATTTTTCCTTTGGAGATGGAAATCTGCCTTCCAATGGCAGACAAGAATGGGGAAACGCCTTTGCTAAGCAGTGTGTTGAAACCTGGACAAATCTGCCTCCATTTCAGAAGGAAAGGGAAGAGCATTTACGTCTTTATCACCAGCAGTTTCAGCAGCCACCTATTCTACAGCAAAACTTGAACTATCAACCTCTTGAGAGGTTTTTAACACAATACAAGCCCCAGGAGATTCAAGTGAAGCAGGAGCTGAGCCTTACTCCCACAGAAGTACAGAGCAAAGAGGGGATGCAGCTGGAAGATCTGGATGACAGTGATTTCAGTGAAGATTCTTTCTCACCTGTCTGTAGTCAAAAGAGTGTGAAAAGAAGAAACACCAACAAATGCAGTCAACATTCTTTTTTCCTTCATCAAAGAGAACAAGGAACTGAGGAAGAGCAAAAAGGCCAAAAGAGGCAGGATTTATTTTTTAAATATGCAATACCCACGCAAGAACATGAACTAGATGACAGCTGGGATTGTAGTGAGGTCAGCCCCAAGACAGAGGAATATGTTAAAAATGCAGGCTGCAGCAAAACTCCATCAGACTGGAGCTATGACTTAACTATTGAGTCCTCTCCAAGCAATACGGCAGAAAAACCTTACTGCCTGCAGGAAGATCCTGCCTGTAACTGGAAAAATGGCAAAGATTTCCTAGCTGATCACAAACAGTACAAATCCAAACACAGACATCTCGTTTACTCCAGTGAAGCCACCTTAACTTCAGAAAAGGATGCTGCAAACACATATGTTTCTCCTGTGTTGAAATCAGAAACTCCAGATTGCAAAGAGATCGACCTCCAGCACACAGAGAAGGAAGAATCCACTCTGGATAGACAGGCTGCCCTTGCAGGAGATATAAAATGGAAAGCTCGAAAAAATGGAGTTAACCATTGTGGATCTTCCAGTTGTTCCTCAGAATTCACTTCTGAGCTAACGGCCCCTCTCACAGTATCCCTTTTTGAATATGAGGAAACGACTGATACAGAGAAAGTGTCTTCCAACCAAGAGAAGTCTTTCCGTGTGAACCAGATGTCGGACAGGAACGTAGATGGCTCCCAGAACAGGTTTGAGGAAGACGGCTGGCAGTGTACGAGAAGCAGAGCTCTGACAGACAGCATGCTGGAACTGGGGGAGCAAATGCGTCGTGGAGGAAGACATTGTGCCCTGCTGCGTTCCCCACAAACAGGGGACAAGTGGCTTTCACCTGCCTGCTGTGATGTGAAGCCATGCTGCTGCCTTCCGGGCTCAGGTTCATCAAAGCAAGGAGTCGTTCGCAGTTTATTTGTTGGACATGACCTGACAGAAACATCCTCAGCTGAATCCACAGGCTCCAGGGGAGACAGAGAGGGTCGTTTGTTTCTCAGTAACTCAACATGCAAAGAATGCTCGGGTGGCAGGCAGTGTGATGCTCATGTTGAAGATAATACTGTTAATTCAGGAAAATCCAGCTCAAGTCAAGGACCCAGTGTTGGGACCACGGCTCAGGAAATAAATGCTGATATACCTGAAAAGAGCTATTTTTCGGGTGCACCATGCTTTCTCAGTGTGGCAAATACGGATTACGCAGTCCAGTCCCCCTCTCAAGAAAACGACCTGCTGTTGCAGCCCAAGTCAGGACTGAGGAATGAGGACTTCAGTCATTCTGAAGACCCAGCCAAATCATCATTCAGCAATGAGGAAATAGTGTTGCTAAAAAACAAGTTAATGCACAGTATTTTTACACAAGAGACTTTTGCTGCGGATTCGGGATTTGCAACCAGAGATTATAAGCCATTAGCAAATGCAAAGAGTCCCTCAGGCATGCCTAACAGCAGCTCTCAAAGTGCTACATCAGAGATGGGAAAATGGCAGAGGGAAGCCCTAGAAAAGGCACAGTAAGTCTTGCTCATCACTGAAGTTTGTCATGAAGCTTAAAAATTCCAGCCACGTAATACATTTGCCTTTATTTGTATATCATACTCATATGTACTTTAAAAACGGATGGGAAATCAATCTATGAAATAATTGTTTATTAAGATTAATTATAATTTATAGTAATTATCTTATAAATATACAATTGCCTGTTATTTAGTGATATTTTAAAATCTCACAGGAAGCCAATTATTCTATTAGAGCTTCCTAGGATAATACTAGAGGAATGAATATTAAAATACAAACTGCAGTACTCAGTAACTAATTGGCTTCCTATGAGCTGTAAAGTACCTAAAACATATCAAAACCTCCCATCAAGAAGCAGGTGATAGCTGTTCCATCCCTATGGAAAGAAAACCTGCTAGAGCAGCTGGGCAGTCACTGAAGATGTAGATCTAAAGCTTTGAAGTACTGTGAGCTGCTGCTGTCGGCTCCCAAGGACTGGACTGCATTCATGTGACTGAAAATATGTTGTTGGTCAGAGAAACTTGCTCAGAGGAATGAACAGCAGCGCTGCCTTCCCACTCTGCCTGTTTTTCACCAAAATGACTTACATCCTCATGGTTGTAAGCCATTTCACTAATTAATTAGACAATATTTTTTGCTCCTAGATTTCCCTGTGGCAAAAAGCAGTATGTGCCCCTGTGCTGCCTATGCTAATGAGAGGCTGTGCTTACTCCTCTCGGAGCAATCCTCAGTCATCAGGGTCATCTTTAACCACAAACCAGTGCAATCCACTGTACTTCAAGCACAGGTGTGCACTTTCTGAATGCCAGGCACCACAGGACAGCAAGGCTTCCTCTGGGGTATTCCTCCTTCTTAAAGATTTATTGAGGCCAACAGTACTTATAGGTCGTGCAGCAGGCTGTGTAACCAGTGGTACATTTTATGTTAATAGGCAGGCTGTAATTCGGGCCCATCGGCAGCAGCTGGATGAAATGGCATCCTTGTGCTTCAAAGAAGAGTGCTTGATAAGTCAGATGTCAGCAACGGTAGGTGTTTCAGATGATTTCTATGTCTGTTTAACTTGCATAAACTAATCTTGGAGATTATTAACTTGAATTAGTGAGGTGACATCCCTTGTCAGTTCTTCCTCTCATTCTCTGATGCCTCCCTGAGTCCTAGGAGAGGTCACTCATTTTCAGAACCTGTTGTGTCTTTGCCAGTCTCCACACTGCCAGGTCCTTAGGGGAGAAGGAGACCGAGGGCCAACTCCGAACCGCCTGTCTCTGATAAAACAGCTTTCTCTTGTCTTGTGTCATGGGTACCAGACTGTACCAAACAGGGTGTCTTTCCATGTGATGTTTTTCTCCTTACAGACTGGAGCAAGTAAGTCAATACTGCAGAAAATGTCCCTAAAGCATGGCACTGGGCTGTCGCAGCTGGTGGCGGAGTGCCACGTTGCCTCTTCCTTCTGGGAGCCCCTTGCCTATCACACTGCCGATGTGCCAATGCCTGGCCCCACTCACTCCAGTGCTCTGACCACTGTGACTTGCACCATCACAGGCTCTTCAGTTTTGTCGTTCAAGTTGTTCCTTGGCTTGTCCTTGTCTCGGATGGCAGTAGTGTAGGTTAGACCTTCTTAGTACCTGCATGGCCCCACTGCTAGCCAAGCAATCCCAGTTCTCTGTTTCTCCTGCATCCAGATAGATGCATGTCACAGCTGTGTGAGAAGTCTCATCTCTCACCCAGATTATTAACATTTCCCAGTGAGAACCTTCTGCCTTCCCAGTTCCTTCATCTTATCGATAAAGACAAGCTCTGTTACTGCACTACATTATCAAACAGTTTTAATTCCTATCACAGTTCAGATGTGAAGTACAGCTACAGGGATTCTTGCCTCAGGGATTTCAGAATGGAGCCACCGTGTGGCTTACTTGCTGTGATTTCCAGCTGCATGTGATGTGTTACCAGATAACACATAGAAGTTCACAAAGCAGCACAAGAGCCATAAACTGTATTAGTTTTGTGGCAGAGAACACACTAATGCAAAGCAATCTTTGATATATATTTTTTTTTTTTTTTTTTTTTTTCATTTTTTTTTACGTCTTGAGGGTTTNTTTTTTTTTTTACATTTTTTTTACAGTCTTGAGGAGTTTGCTCTTCCTAAGTCTGCTGGCCATTGGACACCAGCCCCCCCATTTATTTACCCCTTGCAGCAAGCGATCATTTTCTGGCTAGCAGAATTATGACAAGCTTGCTGGGCCTCCCAGCAGTGCGTGAATAACTTTTATCCTGTAGAGTTATTTCACAGCGTGACCTTTCTTTGGGCAATGGACTCCGATTGGACTTCCTGTATCTATCAGTTTCTGTCCTTCCACTTTCAGATGACTGCACCTTCTCCAGCCATGAAACTATGGCCGCAGGAGAGACTCCTGCTAAGATTGGCTACATACTGAACCAAGCAATATTTAAAGTGCTTAAGAAAAATATGCCATGGCAGCTGGGCTGGTCTTCATTACAGTCCTGATGTCCCTGCAAGACAAAGATACAGTGCACGAGATATCTGGAGTCCTGCCAAATAAGCTTTTGAATGATTGATTGTCATGCGGTGACAGTTGAAGTCCTGAGTCCTGAGGATGCTGACACTGACCTGTGAACAGAGGCTCTGCCCTCAGCTGGACAACAGAGCAAGCCTGAGCGCTCCCTTATTAATACAAACCCTACTAAAAATAACTGCCTCTATATCACTTTTTATCCGTGAGGCAGGTTGCTGTGGAGGGGAGAGCTCCCCTCGGCTGAGGCTACAGACACTGCTGCTATTTCTCATGCCAGATCTAGCAGACCTCCAACCATGCAGGATTTGGACTGGCCCGGTGGCCTGATGTGAAATAATCCCTTCCGTCCCCCAAGAATGGGCTATTATGTCTGATCAATGAGTGGCCCAGCTCACCATTTTTTTCATGAGTGCTAGATCCAACACGAGAGGTGTCAGGAACAGAGTTCAGTACATTGTAAAACTGCACCTTTGAAAAGCTGGCTGGTGTAGAACGGTGGTAACAGGTGCTTTATATATTTTTATTTTTAAACCATTGTCTTAGCGGTAATTTCACCAACAGATAAAACTACTGGGGTTAACCTCAATATTTAGAGGCATTGACCTTTTGTCTGTGAGGATCATGACTTTAATAAAGAAACATTGATTTAATCTACTACACTGCAGAGTGGAAAACATGTTTCTATGTACTGCTGCAATGTGTCAAATGACCTGATTTTCTCCAACCTCCTGCTGCTGTTGTTCCCTAATCTTTCCTTTTGCCTTCCTCACCAGGATTTTCAGAATTTCGTGACCAAGCTGGATGAAGTCTTGGTACTGAAGTCGAAGTGTATCCAAACAATGCGAGCCCAGCTTCAGCTCTGTTTAGCCTCTCCTGGCACTGACACGTCCCCGCAAACACCTCCACCAGTTTAGACCTTCTTTGCTTGCACATGCACAGGAACAGCTATGGAAACAGCCAGCTAGTGTTTCAGCACACTTGGTGCTGCAGAGTGTGGGTGGATAGGGGATAGCCTTTGGTTTGATGTTTGTGATGAGTGTGTATTTTAGATAAGGATGGAGAGAATTCCAAGTAAATGAGAGATTGGCACCACAAGGTTTTGTACTTCCTTAATACCGGTAAGCCACATTCTTAAGACCTAACGATTCAGCAGCCTTTAAATATCTCACCAAGCAGCAGGCAGTCCTGTCCACAGTGTTCATAGCAGCTTCTCACATGTTAAAGGCACTTCTGTGTTGCCAAGAAAATGAGGGGAAAGAAAAAACACTTGGAAGCCAGACACAGGTCTGAAGATAAATGCTCAAAAGCTATCCAGAAAAGTGTTTGCAAACAGAAGCCAGGAAAGAGAGAGGAGCCACTGTTTGTTAAGTACACTAATGTAACCAGACCATAGGTAAATGGAAGTCAAGGCAGAGCAAGAAGCGCTGTCACTTTCAGAAGAAGGAAAGCTACTGCTACATTTGTTCTTTGCTTGGGACAAACACTCCAGAGCTCCCGAAAGAGGTGGCTGAAGCCATGGGCAACGAGTGGTTTAGCAGGGACTTTGTACCAAAGGTTTATCTCGCATGTTAATAAGCACGTGGGTTTCATACTGCTGCCAACAGTGAGAGGCCAACAGCGAGAGGCCAACAGCTTACCTGCTAACCAATGTCTGATCTCTGCACTGCGGCACAGCTGTGAAGTGTTCATTGTCCAGGTTGACAGAATTGATTTTTCGAATCAAAAGAGGGTCTGGTTAGAGGCAGTGGGCTTTCAGAAGCTGCTGACAGTGTTGTTACGTGAAGCTGGAATTTGAATCAAGAACTACAGAATGATCAGCTGGAGCCCTGCAAAAGCCCTGCTGCTGCATGCATCACATCTGAACCACAAAACACGTTCAAGTGGACCTTGAAATGACAAATGACCTTGAAACATGCTCCGCTGACAACATGCTGTGCGAGCGCTCCCACTCCAAAATTAGGGCTGTGGCAGCACATTTGGCCATCTCAGTGCCTCCTCAGTAATGCCGGCGGTAGCTCAATCGCAGCCTGCTCAGTAGCCAGAAATGCCAAGGGTAAGGGAACACTGCCCTCTGACCAGCTGTGAATTTTACTGCCTGCCTCTACAGCTACCCCGAGGAGCCCGGGTTTGGCTGAGCAGCACTACAGCAATCGCAGTGGCACTCAGTGATCCAGGTCGTGTATTTGGTGCGCTCCCAGGGACGTCACACAGCGTAGCCCTGGGGAACAGACGTGCAAGGGGAGGGAGGACTCATGAGAGAAGTCCTACATCCCCCTGGCTGTTGGGGGTTTTATTTTTTTTAGCACTGGTTCATCTCCAGTGTGCACCTGAGACTGGATTATTCTGTGGAGCAGAGAGCAGAGTCCCTCCAGGGTCTGGGTCTATGGCTGTCAGGATGGTTCTTGCGTTCAGGTTACAGGCCAGCAGCAAGTCACACCTGAACCCAGGCGTCCCAGCCCCTTTTCAGAAGCCTTCCTCTCCCAGAAAAAAGAGGCTTCAGGAGCAAGACTCTTAGTGTCAGCAGTATTTCGGCATTTGTGCACAGCACAGAGCAGGGGTGCCTGACAGCCACCAGAGAGCTATAAAGCAGTGGGACACCCAGCGTCTTGCTAAAACCATGGAGGGAGGAGCAGGCATTAAACCGAGCTCCTCCTTAAAACAAGCAACTCTTAGAAAGGCTCCCTCCACCTCCTGGGGCCAGGGTGAGCTTTCCTGTGCACAAGGCGAGGAGAACGCATGGCAATTGGGTAGCCCTTGTACCTTCTGAAAGCATAAATGGATGCGAGTACTTAGTTTCCCCAGCACTTTCTCAGCGAGCACACAGAAAACGGGGCCATCGGGGAGCTGCTGAGGAGTTCTGCAACTTCATTTGGAGCCGCGAAAAGGTCGGGCTGTAGGAGGTACACACAGGCCGCAGGAAAATGAGATGCCCAGCCAGTAACACAGTGCTAGGGTGAAAAACTTCCCCTTCACCTACTCTGACATCTGGGAGACGAGTATTGGTTGATTGTACTTTCAGGTTTTTTAAAGAGCAGCTCAGCCAAGTACATTCACAGGCATTTTCAGTCTCTTACCCAAGCTGAGCATTTCTAAAGCAACACACAAGGAAGAACCATTCGCACAACCAATACGGCCATTTCCAAACCTCGGTATTGTCAGAGGTAGTCGTAACGAGACAGATGAGTGACTAAAAACTTCCATGAGGAGAGGAGATGGGAGTTAAGTCAGCAACCAAATGAGCCACCTGTGAACCCTGTCCAGTCCGCTGTGAAACAGGCAAGTCTGTCTGGCAGTCAGTCCTGGGCCCCAGTGCACGTTCCCAGGGCAGGAACTATACGATCCCTGGGGGAATGGCCAGGAACAAAGAGAAACAACAAATAAAACAACAACAACAAAGCAGTTTTCCAAGGCCTGATAATCTTTTTTAAACTGGAGCCATCCAGGCAATGTACAAGACTCTACCTTGTTAAATGTAAGATTTTATTAACAGTCTGTTCTCAGAATTTTATCTTTCCCTACTGCACATAAGACTTGACTAAAATAAAAATAAAATTAAAAAAGCATCCCTGGCTGTGAAAATCTACCCATCCTTGGCAATAACAGGACTACAGAGATGCTTGAAGTGCTGCACACCCAGGAGATGCCAAAACCGGGCTCCTAGTATGCAATGGAAATGACCAAAGCTGTTGTCAAAAATGGTAATGTTTTTCTCTCCACTCTTGAGCTTATTACCTAGATGCTGCTTTAATTCTGTGTGAAAATGTGCTAAGTGAGCATTTTAAAATTGTCATCCCCTTCCTGCTGCTTGGTATTGCACCAACACCTGATATAAATGGTTTTCATTTCAGCTTGAGGAACGTATGTGGAAGTGTTTGTCATTACAGCAGTCCAAGAGATTCTAAAGAGAGTCCAGCCACATACAGTCAAATAAATACAGAACTAAAAAGGGTTAATTTCTGTTTTTCAGGTGCGAGAAAGACTATTAATGCTCATGGCAGATGCTTGATATTTTATTTGAATAATTGACATTATTTAAAATAAAATTCAATTTACTACAGAACTCTGGTGAAATTCATTTTAAACTAAATGTGATGGAAATGCCCGTTTGATTGCAAAAGACTAACCGGGGCTGGCAGTCGGTACGCCATCCCCTTCGCACCTGGCCTGTTGATGCGGCTGGCGTTTCAGACGCCGTCCTCCAGCCGCCAGCGGCCGACCTGACCAGCCTGCGGCAGCAGCAGAACAGCCCCCTCGCACCGGGCTTTGCTGCTCCACTGGCAGAGGCCGGCGGCCTGCCCAGCGCCGAGAGCGGCCCAGCCGCACGCCATGCAGAAAAGCTGCGGACGTGGGCTCTGGGGTCACCGTCCCGCGCTGCCCAGGGGCGCCTCGGCAGAGCCAAGCCGCTGCAGGAGCCACGAGGCCGGCCGAAGAGTCTGTGGGCATGCCGCAGCCCTGCCCGACAGACTGTAGGATCCCAGAAGGACAGCATCCGCAAAACAAGGCAGCGATCACAGCGGCTCCTCTCGTCCCACCAGGTCTCCAGCCCCTGCCGTGTGGGTGACCCACGGCTCTTCCATGACGGAGCCCTTACTGGGCTGCTGCTGTCCTGGAACCGTTGGGAGGCAGCGCAGGGGGCACCTGGCTCAAAGCACAACCGCCCGTTTTGGCTCTGCCTCTGCAACTGCTCCTCACAAGCCTTCCCCCAGGGCACGCAGACCTCAGTATCTGGCAGCAGCTAGCACAAGGTGGCAGAACAACCTCTGACAACATTAAAACAGCTTTGTTCGTGATTTGACAGGAGAGAATGACAGTACCAAAGCCGCTAGCGAGGCACAGCACCCACAACATTCAAGCCTCAACACACTGTCGCTTGTTACACATTCCTTCAGAAGTGCCTCTCCCCTAAGCCACCAGGTTAATCCCCTCATGCTGTGGTCTTTCCTTCTACGAGATGCCACCCCAGAAACACGCTCCCAGCCACCCAGCGACATAAATCCAGAAACCTCACTGCTGAAGGAAAAGCAACATCGCCAGGGAAGACACAGAGGGGTACGTCTCTGTGGAAGGAGACCAGCTTCACAGGTACCGCTTCCCATCCTCGCCCCCCTGCTGCCACCTCTCCACCGTCTCCACAGCAGAGTGGTGACTGCAGCAGGGTAAAGAGCCAGCCCCCGCGGGGGACTGTGAAAAAACTTCACACACATGTGCACAACCAAAGAGATTATTTTATTCAGAGGTTTGGTCTAAATAGGTGTTTCTTCGCTGGCAATACTTCTTGCCCCTTCAGGACTGTCTAGTGCCAGACAGGGACTTGTTTGGATATTCATTTTGAGAAAACCGAAACAAGCAACACAACCGAACGCTTTCAGCAGTGACAGTAAAGCAGTCTGAGTTTTGTTTTCCAGCTTTTCTGACTAATCGGGAACCCTACTTCTTTGTTTCAAGCTGTCACATTTCTCACCTGGGAAGGAAAGCTGGGCAACCGCTTTACCTGCGCCCACAGAGGCAGCGGCAGCTGACCCACCAGCTGCTGAATGTCCTTCTTGGACAAATTTTAATTTCAGCCCCACCACTAGAAGCTGGCAAAGCTCAATGCTACGGGATACGATGGAAGGCAATCTGCCCTGGTCCTACTCATCATCCATCTCCACATCTCCTCGATACTTGCCAGCTGCACCTCCCCTCAGCATCGTTTTGTCTTAAGCAAGGGTATGTAATTAACATAGTTGAGCACCTCACAGAGAATTCCAGCAGTTAACACTGGACCCAAATTAGATGTTTTGGTCATATAAAGTTAACAGCATAATGGAGACAAATGCTATCTCCTTCAGGGCCCTGATGAGCTAAAACTTCTTTTTGAAAAACCTAAACTGAGGCAACAAGCTGAGCCGTTTTCCCCTCCCGGAGTTCAGTGCTCCCAGCTCCACGCTCTTACGTGAGCTTGGGTCCCTGGGCTTGTTTTTTGCAACAGAACAAAAATAAGCCACAAAAAAGAGCAGCACGTTCCACCACTGCAGCTGCCTGCCCGGAGACCTCTGGCCATTCTGCCCAATGCAGAGCGCTTGCGGATGCCTAGGGGAGCAGGCAGCACCGAGGCGGGCAGGATCCAGCACCTTCTTCATCTGCTGAAGCCAAAGAGCATGAGAGATGGGAACCATGACACTGGGAGTTATATTTGAGGGTTTTATTAGTTGTTCTTCTGCAGAATCAAAATATTTAGCAAATTACTTAGAAGATTCCTCAAGACTGCTGATATTTTATGTATTCAGAACTTGAACAGTGTACAACTTAATACTTTGAACTATCAAAAACAACCCAAAACCTGATTTCTAGTACTAGATGTTATTATGTAATTCTATAGCAGTGTGAGAAATGGAACTAATGCAGTGAGTATATTTGTTTTAAAGAAAGTGCTTGAAAGAAACCTCCTGCATCACACTATTATTTAAAACAAAAAGATAACTGATTTCCTAGCAGGGCGTTGTCTTACATATCCTACAAGCCTGGGGGGATTAAGAATGNCAGGACTGGTCCTGCTCTGTTGCACGCTGGGAATCCAGGAATGTGTCTTCAGCTGGCTCCTGCACGGGCCATTAGATCTTCCAAAGCGTTGTGTTGGTCATTGTTATGTAATAATAAGACCTCCTTAATGTCTTTTAGTTCAAAGCCCATTTCTTTAAATTGACTCATTAGCTGGAGAAGTTCTGTGATCTGAAAGACACAGACAGTCCATTATTTGCAAAAGAAAAGAGGATCAGTGCTTGGTGAAGCTTTAGCACAGAGCCAGTCTCCAGGGACTGGGCACCCCATGGGGTGGATTCCTCCTCCCCAAGTACAGCCTGTTCCAGCTCCGTTTGGAGAAAATCCACTCAGGCCAGAGCCAGCGGAGCTCTGGGTGCAGTAGCCAACAAAGACCCACTTTCAGTCCCCTGTCTTTGCAGTCCTGCATTTCCAAAATCCTCTTCAGCAGCGGCGCCAAAGCTCAGTCTGTGGGGGTGCCTCCCCCAGTAGGAAATTTATCCGCCTGGCCCAATTTGGGCTCCCAAAAAATGCTGATTAACGGCACTCTGCTCCCCCCTCCAGCAGCTCGTGCTGCATCTGAATGTCTTTAAAGTTACTTCAGCTTGGGAACAGTACAGTAGCCCTTGCTATCAACTGGCTCTTCAGATCTAATGCAAACTCAGGGGTTTAGCACAAAGCCTACTGGACACACTGTGTATGATCCTACCAACATCAATCACGAATCCTCCCTGAGCTTTGAAAAAATAAAGTGACAAGAAGTGAATCAGCTGCTCAGACTTTTATGAACCCTCTGACATTTACAGTGCCGCCACCCAAAGGAAAGAAAAAAACCCAAACAAGCAAAGAGGTTGAAATGGGCAATCAGGAGATTAGTCATTTCCAATTTTGGGGTTAAGCCAGTAGCAAATGTGTTTCCTGAACTCAGTCGCTTCTCCCATCTTCACACTGTTGCTCCTCTGTCTGCAAGCTCATCACCAAGTCCCAGAAAGGCAGGAAGGCGTGTATGTGTCTGGGGGAGTTGGGCTGCACCTCTAAAGATTTCATATAATAACTTGGGACACAACAGGCTCACGGACTTTAAAAGATCCTGCTGTCCTCTGCCCTGGCTACCCGCTCCTGCCTCTGTACCTTTAGTGCTGACAAAGCAGCCAGACAATGAGCCAGACCCCAAAAAACATACTTTCCAGCTTCTTCCAGAGCGAGCCCTAACCCAATTTGCTGAGCAGCCAGGCAGATGCATTTGTACCAGGGAGAAAATTCACGGCCAGGGCAGGCTGGCAGGGTTTGAAAGATAATTTGCTTCTTCTGAAATTAACTGCCTCTGTACCAAACACCTCACCCACGAGATAACTCTGGGTTCAAAACATTACAACCAGAATAAGAAGGGTCTTTAAAAAAACCTGTCCCCATAAAAATGCTTGCAAGTGCGAGTAATAAAATAATGCAGAAGAATTCTAATGCTTTAACACAAAGTCGCTTTACCACCACAAACATGTCCTTTGGCAGTCAGTTTTTGGAAACAAGGCAGCATTACCACAAAAGCCAGAATTACATCAGCTAGAGGAACTGCTGCTGGAATCCCTCATCACAGCGCATCCTCTCTATTCCTTAGCACATTGCACCCTCACCTTCTCCTCTGAACACTGGTGCATTTCCAACGCTGCTTCAACAAGAAGTGGATCAAAGCCCTTCTCACAAAGCTGTCCATGTGCAAACAGGTAATCCAAAACCTGTGGGAAATGAAGGAAAGAAACTAAGTTTGCAGAGTGGCATTCGCAGCATGCGGTTGAATAGCATCTCCGTACACACTGAGGGGCTGACATGACTCTACCCCAGGCTTCACCAGGGGCTGAGGTAAAGCCCTTCCTAGGAGGGTTGAGATGCTCTTTATGCAAGAAATTCTTTGGAGAAAACAGACAAGCCCTTCTGTCCTGTGCTCTGCCACCAGGTCTGGGCCTTATCTTCCACTCCAGTCAAAACAGTCTCAAAAGCCTGTCTTTAGCCTTCCATGCCTGATCACCGAGCAGAAAGCAGAACTTTAACTGTGCTTTCTATACTGCACGTTTTTAAACTGAAACCGTAGGTCCAGCAGTCACGATGCATCAGCTTTTAGCTTCCTCTCAGACAGCCACAAGAGCTGATGCAATCTGGAAGCAGTCAGCCTTTAAGATCATCTCAGCATACTGGGTAGTGAGCTGCAAATCCCATCTCACACACCCAGAAACTGCTGCCGAGTTTCTTATCTGTCCTCAGCTTTGAGAGGTACAGGGAAAGGTCAGATAGGTGATGCTAAGAAGGCAAAAGAACACAGCCTGCAAATACAGCAGGACTGAAAACCGCCCTCCTAGGGGCCATTTTTTCCATTTGATGCTATACTTCACTCCAGTGCACGGCTTAAACGGCTCTCGATGCGTAGGTAGTGGGCAAGCAGATCCGCTTCACAAGCGGAACCCACTGGGACACTCCTCCTCCCCAGGCGACAGGCACAGTCCCACCAGGCGATGCTCTGCACAGCACACAGCCTGCCCAGGGTCAGCACGGAAAGTTCGGCCACGCCCTCCCTGCTTTAAAATGTTCGAAGCAGATCCAAGACCCGGAGCCATGCTTCACCCTCAAGTGCTTTGTGCTCTGTGACCTGGTTTTAGCGAGCGTTTGAGGCAACCCATGAGGCAGGAAGCAGCAGAACCAGAGCGCACAGAAGAAACTCGGTCAGCGGTGCCTTGTGAGAGCCTTTCAGGGCTGTCAGAAGCCTGCAGGGGCCAACCCTCTACAAGGAGGGATGTCAGCATCATAACCCCTTGCGCTCAGAACAAGGGAAGTTGGCTGCTTTTGTGTTACACGGCACTAAGCATGGCACAGAGCCACGCTAAGCTTCCTTTGGATGGTTCTGTGGCTCCTGGGAAGAGCCAGTACCTCTCCCAGCCTCACGTGGAGCTACGGGCCCATCCCAAGCTCAGCGCAGCTCTGACCCAGCACCCGCAGGTGTGGCTGACTGAAGCAGTCTCTCATCAGATACGTGTGCAGACACTCTTTTCTTCGGTTTGGGGAGCTTTTACTGCCAGGCGGCAACTTCTCCAGCAGTTAATATTGCAGTGGCTACAGGCTGCGACCCCATTAGAATAAGAGTATTCCCCCCCTACCCATTTTGCAAACCCAAGGTTGTTTCTCAGCAGAATCAACACCCAGTCAAGGGTTTCTTTCCTGTTGCACAAGCTCTTAAAGCTCTTACCTGGTCTATGTTCTGTCCCTTCTTCTTCATGGCTTTCAGGACATTCTCGGGCGAGTACCCCATGTTGACGACCGTCTCTACGCACTGCCTCTCACTAGCAGAGAGGACCTGCTGTAGCTCAGGAGCGGGGCCACCCGATCGCTTTGTGCAGCTGGTGTTATTGGGCACTTTAGACACTGGGAGATTTTGGTGCATTACCTAAGGGAAAAACCCAGAGGCTGAGGTGATGGTCATCTTCTGCACTCCCACGCCCTGCTTCTGGCTAGTGCAGAACCAGGATACCCCATGTAATGAATCCAACAGGCTTTCTAGATACTGCCCTTGGGAAGTTACTCACTATTAGGATGAAACTAAGCAGTGCACATTGTCTGACTCCCACCATACCCTACACACCCTCAAAACAACAATCAACATCCCAGGGTCTTCGCGATATAATTCTCCTACTGGTAGGACCAAAAACTTTCAAGACCCAACCTTTGCCGCAGTGAAGGTCCTTGTGAAGGCCAAACGCTATACCACAGAGGAAGCACGGAGATTGCTTCCTTCGTGCCAAGTTTACTTGTCACCTATGATTTTTTTTGTACTCAAAGGAACACTGCTTCTGGAGATTTTCAGAAACATGATCCCATGCAAGCACACAGGTATTTTGGGAACTTACCACAGGGGTTTCTGTTTCCTTGTAGTCTGGGTGTACCTGTTGGACAACACACAAATAAAGTTACTATAAGCATTATGCACCAGTGAGCAGAATTTGCTATAGCTGCGGGAGAAGGGTTTTTATAGGAGAGATCTGGGAATGTCTACCATACTAGAGACTCGTGGTGTGATTAGGCTTCCACATATGAGATGCAGATGTTATGCAGTTGTGTGTAGTTATAGAATAGCCTTCATAAGGATCGTGTCTTCTCTCAGCTCTCTACAAACAGATTACACTCCAAGAAGGATCTGTCCTCCCTCATAATAATATTAAGCTTGTTTATTCTGTCACTGTGACTGCTAGCTCTTGATGCAGCCCAGTGCAACATGTTGGCTCATGTTCAGATCTTAACGCAGCGCTACGCGGCCTCAATGACGGTGATAATTTTGAAGTCACTGTCTAGAGACTTCTCTTGACTTTTTGACCATGAGGAGGTGTAAGAGAAACATACACTCCTTTTCTACTCTCAAAGTGCTGCACTTCATACGCTATATAGGAGCAATGTGGCACAATGGCTAAAAAGAGCCCATGATTTTTCTACCAATGCTCAACATTTGGTCCCATTCCCAAGATACCAACAAGGCTGGGTAACATCCCCTGCTGTACGCCTGATCTGCTTCTGCAGAACCGGGCTGCCAGAGGGCAGAACCAACCCACTGCTTTATACTACTTAGCCCAAGATAACAGCGGTGCAAAGGCAGAACTTTGCCCCACCACATCTGAACGTTTTAATTGATCCATTTAAAAGTCTCCCTGCATTTCAAATAGAATTAGAAAAGACTGCAAGAAATCACTGTGCACCAAGAGGCTCAGTTTTTTTCATTTCGTGATATTTATTTATGCCAATATAGATTGCTTGAGAGCTTGTACACTTCTTTCAGAAAGGCCTTGTTTAGGCAAAAACTATTTAGTTGTTTAAAACCAAAAAAACCCAAAACCCTGTATACAGGGGGAAAAAAAAAAAAAATCAGAGAAAAGCTATTAGGATAACTGATCAGGGAAGATTATGGAGCGGTTCATCTTGGGTACACTCAATGAGCACATTCATAACAACCAGGGGATCAGGCCCAGTAAGCATGTGTTCATGAAAGGCAGGTCCTGCTTGACCAACCTCATCTCCTTCTATGACCGGGTGACCCTCCTAGTGGACGAGGGAAAGGCTGTGAATGTTATCTACCTGGACTTGAGTAAAGCCTTTGACACTGTCTCCCATAGTATCCTTGTAGCCA
>VZTL01058395.1:0-11886 GCA_013400535.1 Scopus umbretta | reverse complement strand
AGATCTGAAACCACACAGATAGTTTAGAGAAATACATATTTTGTATATTCTAGGATAGACTAGAGGTATATATTGACTTTGCTGACTATCACTGACAACAGATAATGTATTATTTCTCAGTCTGAGCAGGAAACTAACCCTTATTCACCTACTGTTTCAAGGAAAATAATGCAGTACATCAATGAAATGAGTTCTGCTCCTTCTGTGCTATTTTACTTATAGAGAACAATAAAGTAGTGACGAGGCTTATATTTTTATTTTGTATGTACTGATCCCTTATTGTAAGTTGTCAACATGCTGATTACATTTAAAAAAAATCCTAAAACACCTTTCATTCACTTTTCTAGTCTGAGATAAGCTGTGATTTGACACTTACTGTTGATCTCATATTCTCTGTCTGTTTAAAATATTGCTGAAGTGAGTGGCGAAGGGGAAGATACTAGTCTGAATTCTGTTATTTGATGGAAGAAGACCTCAAACTTTGTCCCAGGTGAAGCCTGCCCAACAGTATGTCTGAGATAGAATGAGATCTTGACCTGATCTAGTTGAAGGTGGCCCTTCCCTGCTCATTGCAAGGGGGGAGGGGTGGACTAGATGACCTTTAAAGGTCACTTCCAACCCCAACTCTTCTAAGACTGTATGATTCTACATATGGATGTGGATACTGTGACCTCTCAGTGTTAGTGTCTTGTTCCCTTGAACTCCTGGTGCTGGTCACAACCAGACTGGATGTCCTGACTGGTATGTGTCCTGTGCAGCACCTCCATGTTGTTAAATAGACACCTTAAACCAAAACTTGATATCCACATGTTATATACATCCCACTTAAAAATTAGTGTTAGACTTCATAGAGCTAATTATTGTGGTTCTGGTCTTATAACTTCTGAACAGCCAAATTTCCCTGTGACAAACTCCTAATGTGTTAACACCTAGAAGATACATACCACTACATTACAGCAATATGCTAAAATGCCATCTTCAAATCCATCTGAATTAAATGTTGCTGGCAACATCTTCCTATTGCAAATGTCTTTTCAGGGTGAAAAACATGTCCATATCATAATTTTGTCATTATTTTTATTAATCTTACTCCCCATGAGAGAAACACAACAACTCTCTCACAGGGAGTATCAGTAGAAATATGGAGAGATTCTGGCTGCATTGTTTTCAGCGGGGCCTAGATCTCACAGTAGATTTTGAGCATAAGAACACTCAGCAGTCCTCTTGCTTACTCTATAACTCTTCAACAATAACAATATATACTTATCTATTCACATACATAATAAAAAACATTCAAACATTATCCTGAATCACACAATTTCAAATGAATCCTCTACCTAATCAAATATCATAACTTTTCCTCATAAAAAGTTCAGTTTCTGGTTTGGATCCACATTGACAAATACTCTGCTTTAAGCACTGCTGTAATACTAAAGTGCAGTGAAACTGTCAGAGGAGGCGGCCATCATACCCTTTCAGGCTGAGTCAAACAGCACGCTTACATTACCTTTCTAATTTGCTAGGTCAGATACATGGATAATCTAACTTATTTCAGTCAAACAGTTCCAAAGGTTAGCAAACACTTACTATTTAAACTGTTTCAGCTCATGTGGCTCTTTTTTGACTAAATCTCAGAAGGTATCATTCAAAAGAAAAGCAAGTTAGCAGCTCTGAAGGAAAAGTAATTTCTATTCAGTGAAAAAAAGTCAAGGATTAACAGCTGGGGAATGATAACCTCTGCAGCTTCTAAAAGAAAAACACGTATGAATGCATTATTATTATTTAAATATTTATGTCTACAGTTATATAATTTTTATCACCATGGGTTTGAATAAAAGAAAAATAAGTTATTGCTTCCATTTAGCTTCTTGGAATTAAATCATACAAAAATAAGTGATTTATCATAAAACAAGTCTCTAGAACAGTCAAATATTGAATAGCTATATATTCAATAACTATATATTAAAAAGGCTATACAAATTCTTTAGTCTTACTACCAAAGATGACCAAGAATTTTCAGAAAGTTATGCTTTTTGGTCAAAAATTACGATTTAACCCAAAACATAGTCTTTTAGAGGCATGCATTTTGATAAATTTTTCACTGGGAAAGGCATCTCGGGTACAAGACTGTATTTCCCATGAAATAGCCTTATGAAAGAAGGGTGAATAGTGCAATGGTTCAAACACTTGTTTGAGTTATGACAGAGCAGAGATCTGGAGATTTCCCACATTAAATTAATTGTCCTCATTAAGAAAAACACAGAGACAAATTATTAAATTTTAATGTGTCAAGCAATAATTTGATAAGCTTTGTGGGAGGCAAAAAGTCAGTTTTACCATTCTACTAGAATGGTACAGAGGTAGCCTGAGATGATCTGTGTGTTCGTTATAGCTGTTTGCAGAAGCACAAGCACCTGCTGCTCTATCTGTGGGATCAGCAGGGGATCAAGCTGTAGAGAGCATCTGTTTCTTACCTCTACCTTTTTTCCTCCATCTGTCTCTTAATCCACTAGAGAAATGACCCAGTGAAACTCTGTTAGAGAAGCTCTCCGTGAGACCCAAGGAAAGTAGGAACATGCTATTAATTGACTGTTCTCCCCCTTTTCTGCCCATTTTAACAATTCTAGCATGTTTGGCTACGCTCTCTTCACAGAGCCAGAGGGAGGGATATAGCCTTTGGTTATTTTTTAATGTTGTCACAAACTAGAATCAGAATTAGTTCTAACAGTTAAAAAAGCTGCACCAAGTTTTGCCCCAGGGCTGCTTGAACAGTTTTTGTTTGTTCGTTACAGGTAAATTTAGTCTGGTTTTGTGTAATGTTTCACTTTGGCATAAGAATATTTAAAATGAAGCCAACATTCAGAAAATGAAGTTTCTTCTGTTGTGAAGAGTTGAACAGTAGCAACATACATGGTTAGACAAAATAATGAGGTTTTTTAAAGTCAGTTTTATAATTAGAGGACATTTAAAGTAAACGCTTCTCATGTGAACTTTTGAAGTAAATTAATTTGGACTAGATGATCATTGTAGGTCCCTTCTAACTGAAATATTCTATTCTATTCTATTCTATTCTATTCTATTCTATTCTATTCTATTCTGTTCATGAATCCTGATGATATCAAGGACTACTTATCTGCCTAAAACTGAGTGGGACAACAGCAAAAGAATATATTTCTTAGTATTGAGCACACGTTTAATCATTTTTCAACTGTAACACTTAAAAATGCATGTGGGATGGTTATTTTGTTATAATTATTTTGAAATGCAAATAGAACTGAAAAAATTGCTCTCGTTCTAAAATGTTTTCTTTATGACATTGCAGGACTGATTAACAAAAAATCCTTACACTTTACATACATCACATATGTGATGGACAGCTGTTTATCTCCTGTCACCTCTCCTTTGGATTTTTAATGGCCTTACATCAAATAGTTCCTTTCTTTAAAAGGGAAAAAATAATACTTCCTATTATGCTGACAGAGACCTCAATACCTGGAGCTGTTTTACTAGGCTTCTAGTATTTGCCCTGGTTTAACAGCAAATTTCTATCATTGAGGATTTCCTATATCAATTGAACATTTATCTGTATTATTTGGGATGTTAAGATTGACAATAATAAAAGTATACTATAAGTTGCATAGATAACAAAAATTCTTCTGAGTATACAGTATAGCACAAAAGACAAGCAGAAAGGTACTGAATTCCAGGAAGCAGTATGAATAGTTGTTTACTTTACCTTGTCTTGTTCTCTGCATACTTATCTGTTTAGGAGATTCTGCTTTACATGCATTTTGTAGACTTTCAAAATCTATATTTTTGTTCTATTAAGAGATGTTTACATAATTCTGGTTAAAAAAAAAATAAAAATCAAGCAAACTGATAATGTCATCCATGAAATCTGTCTTAAAAATTTGTAAAGCTTCAAAGAACATGATTCAGGTAATGAAGACAGACATATTCACACATACATATTTAAATATATTCATTTTGTCTTGGTAGACAAGTTTAATCAGTTTTAGCCATGTGGAGTTTTCAGTGTATTAAAACATGGTGAGAGTAGTTTAGAACTGCTAAGAGATTGAGAATAAGAGAAAAGTTCTAATTTAAAGTTCTGATTTAAAGTTAAAACTTTTCATTTAATGATAGCTTTTAAGTAAGGTGGTATGTTTGGCTAGGTTTTGTTTTGTTTTGAAATAGGAAGCTTGCTTGTTTTAGTAATACATTGCACACATTTTTAGATGGTTTATGCTATAGCAATTAAAAGTAAGGAGGGAACCAAAGACTCAGAATCAGTTCAATACAGAGAAAAGAGACAAAATCAACAACAGTAAATAATGAGCAAATCATTCATAGACTGATGAAGCTTGTAAATAAAAGAAACTATTATGATCATCAAATACAAAGTAGGTAAGGGAACACCCAAACCTAAAATTTAGAAGGAAGCAATGCCAACCAATTAAAAGAAAAGCATAAAAAAATTCATATCAATATATTCTTGGACAAATAAGATGAGGAAAAGTGTTAATGTTTACAGCTGCAGTTCATATACATTTAAGCATGTATGTCTGTTTATGTCTGTTGTTTCAATAAAGTCAGTAGGACAATTCATGAAGTTGCAAACAGGTATTTAGCCTAAATAACTTCACTAAATTTGGTTTTAATTTAAAAGAAACTAAACTAATGAGATAAGCTAATTCTGAAAGAAAAAATATAGCTTCTTTATACGGGAAAAATGTTTTGTAATGTGTCACCATTTGCTAAAAGACAAAGATGAGGAGACAACACTTATATTATCAGTCACTTGTCTATTTAACTTCTGTAGCAACCAGCTTTACTCTACCATATTTAACATGAAGGTTTTACACATTTCCAGAAACCTAAAAATATGGTTTAGTTCTCTGAGGTCCTTTTTGCCCTTTCTCTGGGAGTGATGGAGAAGCAGGAAGCTGGAGGGAAAGGAGAAAGAAGAGGAGACAATATTTGCATCAGGAAGAATTATTTCCATTTATCTGAATGAATATTCTTGTAATTTTAAAATTATAAATTTGTAAATTATAATTCACAAATTTATTCTAATATCAAGCTAAGGCATAATACTACCAGGTGCTGGCATTTTCTATGGCTTTTTACCCATAGCTGGGATATTACCAAAAAGACTTGATAGTTTGAATTATTCTTCCTTTCCAAATTGTCACTTGTATGCCATTTACCAGCATAGACTCAGTAGGTAAAATTGGTCCAAATCTTCAAGTTTTCCCTTGGTTGTGAAGTATTTTGATTAAACAAGTAAATAACAACCTTTAGATCTTTTTCTCCCACATAGTTTTGAGGGCTATGTACAGTCACTGAACAAGCTTCTAAGATTTTACTATCTGATTATAATCTGTGACAAGTTGCTTGTATGTCCTTTTCCTTTTAAAATAGGATTGCTTGTAGTTCTCACATAAAATTTTGTTTGGAATCATAGATGCTATATAAGGGTTTGAAAGTAATTTCCTATTCTTGTCTTCAATCACAAATTTGTCCCCAAAAGATATACAATCTACACTGTTCTCATGCTTGCCCCAAATCTATTTCACTGTCCATAAAATCTTTTAGGCTGATGTGTACACTGTTATCGCTTCCTAGCCCACCTCTCTCACACTTCAGTAATGGCTCCAGGTGTGATCCAAATTTTCTCAATTACATCAGAGAAAGTGAATTCAACTGAACCCTATGGGTATGGTAATCTTTTTTTATTCCATGAATGCGTTGGATGAGTATGGGTGGGAANATCTCAGAGGTCTTTTCCAACCTTAATAATTCTATGATTCTATGATTATTTCAGCTGTGCCCTCCTTAACAAGTTACAATGGTACCAAAGTCTGACCACAATCTTGAATCCAAATAAGTCACACTCATATAGTTCTTCTAGTACTCATTTCGTTGGCAACTGCCTTATTTGATAATATTTTGACAAAATACACATACAGTCACCACTTGTGTCTCATTTAATCAAATTAAGAATAGGCTATTTGATCTTCTTTGGTATGATATCTCTTGACCTGAATGAAAGAAGTATCCTGGCATATCTGGAATTGTTACAACCGAGGGAGTTCATTTCCGGTTAAGGAAGTCAAATCCCAGGCTGACAGCCATTGGTCGTGGCTAGGCAGTTCGATATATGACCACACCTCACAAAGCTTTAAGAGGCTTTCACAGTCAAAATATTCTTAAATTATGTGGCAACTTCTATCACAGCTGCTGCACCAGGCTACCTAAATAATAAAAATATGCTTGTAATATATTATTTACCAAATACCTCACAAAAACCATTAAATGCCATATTAGGGAATATAATTTTCCTATTTGTATTATTTATTGGGAGAAGTAGGAAACAATATATGTGATATTTGGGTATACACAGTTTACTTTTCAGTGTTGTGTATTCTAAGTGACTAATAAGTTACTTATAATGTGGATAAGATCCATCACTAATATACAGTCATGGAATGACATCCCAGCATATAAGAAACGGGTAATATCCATGAACAGAAAATACGTCTTAAAGGTTTAAAGAATTCCCTACCAATAAAATAATCTTTGTGGAAGGAAGCAATAATACTGGTATTAAATAAGAATCCTTTAATACTAGCTAATGTCCACTTTCTCAATAGTTTACACAAAACCAATAATTTTCTTTGACTACAAAATATGTTTCACTGTAGTCAGTCTTTTAAATTGGCAATATTATTAGAATAGCAAAACATGACATTAACTTTATTACTTTTTATAAAATTTCAGAGTAATAACTAAAAGAAAAGCATTTTAAGATGTTTACTACAATATATCCTAAAATGATATTTAAAAATTTAAATCTTATTGGCATAGATATGAATTGTTAAATGTCTAAGCATCTCTGTGAGATGATTAAAGAAGTAACTATATGGAAAAAAAAAAGTTGGTGAAAGCTTATAGTAAAGTACTGGAGGCTTATGTGGTAGAGCCATCTCTCAGTAATGTTTACATTGAAGAAAAGGAAGTAATCATGTTTTTTTTCAAATTATATTAAAGAAAGACTGTGAGCATTAAGGAAGTCAGGAAAACTAAAAGCAGGCAAAACATAGCAATTATTTTTGAAAATACAAACTACTACAGAAGAATAGGCCTAAACCAGACATTTTCTGACAACAAGGAATCCATTTATCCTTGGTACTTGGAAACCTCATTAAAAAAAGAATTAATGGAGTTTTCCAATAAACTACTTATGTGTGATTATGTGGCAGTATAAAAATATTGTTCAGCACATATTTGCTCTATATAATAAATTTTAGAACTGGTGAGGTTATTTTTCAACAGGTTTTATCAGGAAAAATACCCTGACTGAACGGGACTGAGTTATTGTTTGGAACATGTAGATTGTGTCAAAAATACTGATGAAAGTCAGAGAGGCTGATAGGCTGACCAAGCAGCCAGATGCTAGTTTATTTTTCTGCCAGTATGCTCACCAGCTATCTTGCCAACTGGACTCCGAGCTGGTGGGCTGGCTAGAAATCAGGCAGAATGCTTGGCTTCTCAGCTTGCCTACTACCCAGCTGTCCTCCTTGGCTGGTGTGAAACCTGGCTATCTCCTTAAATTACCACCTGCCCAGCTGGCGTTTCTGAGCAGTCCAAAGTGTTCCTTAAGTTGTCCTGCTATTCAGGATCCCTAGCTGTCTGACCTCCTTGTTAGTCACCCAGCTATATTGCTGAGTAAGGGAAAGCTCTCTGTTTCTCTTGCCTCATAAATGTCTCTGCTTTCTCGCAAGCTGTAAAGTTCTATTTATGTCTGGTTGAGTACCTGGCCTATTGGTGGGCTAACTCTCCAGGTAGCTAGGAGGGTAAAGGTTGGCTAGTAGGAACTGAAACAGATTGTTCAATTTCACCAGCAATTCTGTAATGTTGACGTTTTTCTCTCCTGAGGAATTAAATGAAACACTGACATCTAGAATTTCCTGTAACATAGATGCAAGTTATAAATGTTTCTTTCAGATATCTATACCATGTGATGTACATACATAAAGTATGACATATAATAAAAAGAAAAGCTAATTTTTTATCAGTATAAATATGGTAAGATAAAAAGGGTGCCTTGTCAAGCAATATATAAAACTAATATCAGTAATAGATAGAATATTCTGTAAACTGAATTATTTCATTATTAATTAAAAGTAGGATCAACAATAATTACAAGCTCTTCACAATGACATACTAAGGTTTGTTTATCAAAAAAGGGCATAAACTACAAAGTCACTGGATTATTCCTGGTGCTGCAAAGTATTCTGAAGTGCTTTTGTAAGTGATACTGTATTTAAATAAAAGTAAAACTCTTTATTGAGATCAATGTATTTTTAAAAATAAAGGGCTATTTCATTTGGAAATAAAATACTCTGTCTATTCAATGGAATTTTTCAATTAATTTTTCGATTCTAGCGATGACATTGTTCTTCAAATACATACATTTTATACATTCCTTCTAAGGAATAGTAACAAATAGATGCTGCACCTTCTTCGTATGTTATATTGGCCATTTTCCATTAGTTTTCTCTCTTACTAAGGGAGTAAAAATGGAACATATATTTCCTGTGACCTTCTATGAATAGTGCAGATGTTGAGGAGTCTCCACTGCTTAAAGATCTGTCCATGGCAGCTTTCATTTCTCTTTCATTCTACTTCATTCCTCTCAAAACTGGGGTCAGAAATAGCACATAGTGCTAGAGCACTGTTTTTTAAATAGTATCATTCAAAACAAGCAAAATATACAGAAATCAACACAATTATTTTTATAAAACACTTAGGTTATTATGTGTAATGACCTGGAGAATTAAACTCAGAGTACAGCATTCAATCACAAATGTTCGGTACAAAGAAAAGCAAACTTCTAAGAAAAGATTATTCTTCCCTCTTTTTCCAAATGTCTATAACTTTCTGAAGGAAACATAAATTTTCTAAGAGATTCATTGCTGGAGATTTATTTGCCAGCACACTACTGGCAAAGGGCTTCAAAGCGCCTCTGTAATTTTAAACTTTGGACATCTTTTGGACAAATGTTACTGACAAATGTTTTATTCCTGGAGGAAATTTGCATACCATTGTTTTAAATAAAAAATGCATAGCTGACGTTAACAGATACTATAGAATTTGATTCAGTGGATGTTTGCTAATTCATAACAGCAGGTAATTTAGACTAGTGCCTTACAACATCAGTCACTTCTCTGCTTGGAACAAGTAATTCTTATCTAAGTAAGTTTTCTAGATGTGAAATTCTATTGGGTAATGGAGAATTAAGAAGGAAAAGAGGAAATAACTACATAAAGGAAAATTAAGATCTATCAAAAATTAGATTAAGATATTTTAAGTTGCATACTAAAAGAAGAACTATTGACTGAATATATCACAATAACACAAAAGAAAACATGTTGCTTCTGATAGCTCTACTAGAGTGACTGAACAGTTCTGGTTTTGAGTTTTATGTACAACTGAAACTGAAATGGTTTTAGAACCCTTACTTTTGCATCCCAGGAAGAATGACAATCTGAGATATAATCCTTTCCTGTGTAATACAACACAAACCAATTTACTTTCTAAAAGTAGTTTGATTTTTCCCTTACTGTAGTGCTATCAGTAAGCAACACACTCTCTCGGGACTCCATTCATGCTGAGATTGCACCAAACAGTGATTGCACTGCTGAATCAGTCTGTAATCAATCTTGCATCCTACAGATCTCCTTTAGTATTTTTTCTTTGATCACTGTCTAATGGGAAACATAACACGTTAAAGAATAATGAAGCTTCAATCTAATTGTATCTTTGCTGGAGAGCCTCTAGGCACCCTTTTTCAGCCTCTGATGAAATGATTCTAACAGTCCATGTTTATCCACATGGTCTATAGAAAGGATATATGTTTAATAATATTTTTCTTTAGTGTAATCATATGTTAACTTTCAATATGTTATTTAACACCTTTTCCTTTTCCTAACAGTCTTTGTGCACTTACTTCTCTGGTTTCTACTATATTTACAATTTCTAATTAACAGTTATTTTGTTCTGTTTTATATGAGGGGAATTTTTACTTTCATCAATACTGTTCAGTGAGTGTATTAACAGAATTTGCCTTCAGAGCACATTCATTGCATAATGAAAGTAAAAGATAATTTTAAAAATACTCATTTATCTGTCATCCAAAACCATGTTTCAATGAACCATTTCTATGCTGATTCCTATTATTCATTATTTTTGAAACATTTCCTACTTAGGCAAAGTATTATATTACTAAAATAGTGAATGAGAAATGAGAAAGTATTTAGTTAAGAGTGTATCAAAATCTTTAATTAATTTTGATTATTTTTATTTTAAGTCATAAAATGCCTATGAACTTCCAAATAAATCATATGGTATTAAGTGCAGTAACAAAATATGCACTGTATCTAAAGGGAAGAAGACCAAACTTTAGTCAATATTCTGTTAATTTTCATGCAATAGTGGATATGTTTTATTCGTGATTTAGGGTAAAGAAGGAAAAACATTTACAAAAGACTATTTAAAAAGCTGTTTGTTTTTTTTTTTTTTTTCTTGGCTGAAAATGCAGGATAATCATGCTCAGAGTAGACAGTCCCCTTCAGAATTATTCTCAATGCCTTTGGGTTTTTGTGTGTGTTTTATTTTTGTTGTTGCAATATGTTTTTGTGAGACTACTTGTTACACATTACAATAACAACACTGTTGTTGTTATGTCCCATCATAATTCTGCTCTTTCTTTCTGATATTGTCTGCTCCAAAACTTGAATTTTTTTCTCATTTCTAATAGTTCACGAAGTACATATTTCAGATGGTAAAATGTCAGGAAAGATATCCACATTTATAGTCTTCTTGATGGAAAGTGTTGGAAGACAAAACTTTTAAGGTGAGTGGAAATGCAAATTCCCTTTTTCATGCTTGATGTCTGCAGTTGTGGGGAAAACATTTCCCTTCAAAGGCAACATTTCCAATCAAACTTTGAGATATCTGACTCTTTTATTCTGCCTGCAGTTTTCTGAAGTTTAATTTTCATGTATACAAATCTCCAGANTTTTCATGTATACAAATCTCCAGAGCTATTCTGTCTAACTACATACGAATGCTTGAGGAAAACTCAGATGTGAAAAAAATGAGCACAACATTAAAAGTATTGAACTCTTATCTGCTCTAAAACAGAAGAGCTCTGTGTTCCAAAACCAATATGGTCAGTGGAATTGTGTTGATTTTTACAAGCAGAAGATCTCAGACTAAATTGCTGGAGTTATTAATAAAGAAAATATTTAGCATGTATCAGACTTTAAAGAAACACCAGCCATGTCACAAAATTGCTTTTCATGAGGTTTTATCAACTTTTGCATTGTTTCCTGAGACAATCTATTTCAAACATTCTGAGAAAACTTATCTTGAAGTTGGCCATTAAAAGTTGCAGGAACTGTGCATTTTTATTTGATGTGTATTTGTTTGAAAGATTTTAAATCCAGAATATAGGTTTGTGAAAACACAGATTTATGAAAGTGCAAATATGTGTATATAAATATAAGCATTAACATATATATATACTCATGCTTTTCCCTCTCTCTTGCTTGGTAAACCTAACTGCTCTTTTTGAAGTAACTCATAAAATCATAGAATGGTTTGACTTGAAAGGGACTTTTGAAGATCACCTAGTCCAACTCCCCTGCCATAGTCAGGGACATCTTTCATTAGACCAGGTTGCTCAAAGCCCTGTCCAACCTGACCTTGAATACTTCCAATGGCAGGGCATCCACAACTTCTCTAGGTAACCTGTTCCAGTTTCTCACCATTGCCACTGTACAAAATTTCTTCCTGTGTCTAATCTAAACCTACCCT
>VZTL01058393.1:383-22648 GCA_013400535.1 Scopus umbretta | reverse complement strand
TCTACTCCTTCTGACTCCAAACAATGGGAACAAAATTATTATTTTTATTTACTTTTCCTCCTTTTTCCCCTTTATTGCAGCATTGTCTGAGAATAAAGGAAAAAGCAGCAACTTTAGATCAGTATCAGAGAGTACATCAGATCACGCAGCTTCTGAGGAAGATAGAATGACAGCCGAGACAGCAAGGAGAATTCCCTGCCCTGTGTCACTCTGATCCCTTTACATTGTTTTCACAGTTTTTCATGTTTATTTTTATACATTCTAGAAAGGCAGATCTCTGCAGTTGCCATGAATCCTAATTATGGAATAATTCCTATTTTTGGAGGGACAACACAGCCCATACCATTCACAGGATTCAGGAACTTAAAAGGAAACTGTACCCCTCAGGCATGCTAAGTAGCAGGGTTAGGGGAAAAAAAAAAAAAAACAACAAAGCAGTGATGAGTTTAAAAGTTTCTAGCAATTTGAAGTACTAGCAAGCAAAGGAAGGCTGTGGGAAACTCTTCTGACTGGTACTCCCAAAATCTGGTTATGGGCCAAAAAGGAATTGTACCATATATGGAGTTAAGATTTTATTGTTAGTTTAATTACTGTCTTTCCAAACTAATTGAAATTCACTAATTATTAGTTATTAGCACAACTGCAATAATACTAACACTCATAATCCAGAATAATACTAAAAAGCATCATACAGTTAAAATTGTAACACACACAAAAAGCCTCTTAGTAATATCTATTATCTGCACCTTTTCTGTGGTATTACATTCACCCTTCCAGTGTTCATCTGTTTGATGGCTTCAGTTTTCCTCAAGCAGAGTGAAGGGTACAGCTGATGACAAGTCATCAGCATCCCGAGACCTTCACCAGTAAGACTTCAATGTTCATGGTGCCAGTCCCCTCTTCCTCCTCAGTCCTCAAATCCACTAATCATCATTTTCATGTTTTCTTGACAGAGTCTGTTTATATGGTCTTTCTTTCCTTTGGTTCCCAATTATTTGTTAGGGGGTGTTTTTGTTGTTCTCTGTTACCTCTACACTGGCTTTACCCAATGACAGAGCAGCTCTCCTGTAGTGACTGCCAGCTGACTGGAACCTCCAACATCTCCTTGCCTTTTCACTCTGCTACACAATCTTTTATTTACACAGATGGTTGCTTGCTATTACTATAAAATGAAGCCAAATGATGCCGCCATGATCACCTGACTGCTGGACAATGACAGCTAAAATCAGCCTGGCTGAGGCAAACCCAGAGAGCCCCTTGCACCATCGTGTCAATACAAAGCCTGCAGCCTTGGACTAGGAATGACGAAAATTCTATTCATTGGGGTGTGACTGTTTTGATCAAGTCTGATCTGTTGGTTGTAAAGCTTTAAAAGCTAGAAGACAGCAGGTTGTTTTACAGAAAGCGCCAAAAAATGTTACAGTCCATGCTTTAATGAACTTTGGGGTAGGCGGGCCCTATCTGCTCTGCGGTAGCAGCTGCTGTTCTCGGTGGGTTATTAAGATAATCTCATCTGAAAAGGAGCTCACAGATAACTTCTGCAGGTTGAACTTCACTTTTATTATCCACTCAGGGCAGCTGTAGACAAGTGACATGTAACAGGGTGAAGGTTTGGATTAAGGGCACCTTTGCAACGTCAAATTCCACTCGTCCTGAAGGGAGGAAGAGTCTTCCCCTGCTTTGCCACTTCATGCCAATGGGGGAAGCCACCAGCAATCCCTAGGAGAAAGTACTTCTGTTTACTGCAAAGTATAAGGGACTATCCCCAGGATCTAGAGCAAGTTGCTCCTATCTGAAGGAATTAGTAACAGCTGGAGAGCAGACCAGGATGCCTGGCTCCAGCAGCCAGAAAATGTCATCCCTTCTGTTTATTGGTACGGCTTGATAAAGTACACCTTCATGTCCTAGGCTTGAAAGCTTTTCTGAAGCAATCAGAACTCCTTCCTCACCTCCAGTAAGTGTGAGGCTGGGATTCAGGCACTGTAAAGTTTGAACATTGTATTTTCACAGCGGATTTGGTTTGCTGTTGAACAAATGCCCTCTTTTGGCATCCCTGTACTGTGTCTTTATATCCCCATCCCTTTTAATTAGGCCGTAAAAGCTTGTGGAAAGTTTAGATCTAAGTGAGTCACACTTTCCAGGGTAAATTGGGGTTGAAAGATCCCCAGTTACCAGTAGGAAGGCTGGAAGTTGAGCGCCAGTGATGGGAACGACTGTGACCCAAGTTCTCCCAGGTAATTCTGAGCCTCACTCAGATTTTAAGCCTTCCTATCGCCCACCAGATTTTGCAGATAATTATAAGGCCCTGTTATAGTCACAACATTTTTTTTTTCATTGCTAATCCATAAAACACTATAAAGGAGAAATAAAAGATGGAATTTAAAAGAAGTGTTCAACACAAAGAACTAAGTATGTGAGTAATTTAACAATGTCCTTCTAAGTTCCCCTGATAATATATGACTGAAATCTAACAAAAAAAATTTACTCTTTATTAAAGAAATGTCCCTTGCCCTTCACCACAGGATTAGTCTAACTCGTCTGTCTCCTCAGGATCTTACAGCTGGCTCAGATACAGGGACCTTTTAACTTGCCAGGCAGTATAAGATCTAAACCTCTCTCCTAGCAAATGGCCTAAATAATTCTATTCTGCAAGCTATGAAAGCCTAACAGTCTCTCCTGATCTCATCTGCTCACAACTTTAAAGTGTTTGAAATCTTAATAAATAGGCCTTCTCCGATCCCCACACACATACCACATTAACACAAGTGCCTCAATGATCAGGTCTGCAGTGAGCTTCCACAGTCTGAGATGAGAAGGGATGAGTGTTCGCTGCACGCTCATGCTCTTTGCTGCAGCAGTGCAGGTATCAGAGCAACATCTCTTGCTGCTTATCAGCACCCTGACTGGAAGACCATAAAACAAGGACAACCTACATCACTTTCAACCAAAATTTTTTAAAAAATTTAAAAAAAAGAAAAAATCCTTTCTCTGTCACCTCAGCTCAGTGTCACCTCCCTGGAAGTTCTAGCATCTCAACAAGATTTCTTTCTCAGTTAAGATCTGTGTTATATACTTTCAAAATAAAGTATTTCGGTTTGGTGGGGGTTTTTTTAAATGATCTTTACTGAATGATGGGCATTAGGATCCTATAGCACATACACAGGTAAAGGTAAAGAGAGAAGACAACAAGATCAAGGTTTAAGTGTGTGTCAGTAGAAGACATCTATTTCTGACAAAACTGTTGTTCTTCTTGATGAGGACTTCTGAGGATTTACACAGAACAGTAAAACTAACCTAAATTTTGTTGCTCCAGGATAATCCAGCTCCCGTTCAATTCCAAAAATTTGAGGATCAAGCCTGCATTATCTCCAGTTAATACACGCTGAGACTCTTTTGGAAGCAGCAGTCTTTACTGCCAGAATGAACTAAAACCTCCTGTAGTAATGGAGCTGGTGGCAAGCACTATCAAATGCAGTATGTACTAACAGAGCCATTCCTCAGGCTTACCTTCTTCAGATGCATCATCTGCTGCCCATGAAGACAGAACACATCTCCACAATGACAGTTTATTGGCCTTTCACATCCTACAAGGTCAACAAAATCTTCTCCAGAAACTAGGACAAAATCATATATCTCAATTAAGGAAAAATCCCAAAAGATCCTCAATATACAGATTTCCACTCATCTATTGACAAATCATAGTAATATTAAAAAGGCAGGGCATACAGATGTTTTATTTAAACCATTATTAGAACTGAAAGTTATAGTGATTCTTTTATTTCCAAGGATTAGTAATTGGGCTACAGACCAAATGGCCATACTGTCAGTTTCAGCAGCCTAAAAATTTCACCTGTATTGGAATGGTGGTTTTCAGAGGCCAAAAAACTAAACTTACTACTAAATCAGCAGAGCCCTGCTAAATTACAACAGCAAGGAAGGCAGAACCAGAACTCAATGAATTGGATTTGGCTCTACTCACAGAGCTGACAGCCTCTGTCTCCCAAATCACCTTTCAGCAGATCAGCAAACAGGCAATGACAGAGCCCAGCAGCATCCCAGCTCTCCTGTGCCAGAAGGGAAGGAGCACTGAGAGGGAAATGAGGATGTGAAAACCTGTCAGAGCCAACCTTTCCAGAGGGCCACAAGAAATAAAACTCAGCCTTATGTGCTTAGCATCATGGACGTCTTGTTACTCAATAAATCAAAAATAGGTACTTGCTCCTGATCAGCACCTCCACTCCACTTGCATGACCACCACCTGATTATCTCCTCCCTACCTCAGAGGTAGACAAAGTCATGATACTTCTTACAAAGCACTTTGAAGTCCTACAGGATAAAGCATAAAATCTTATTTATTATTACTGTAGAACTGTCAGGGGGCTGCTCCCTGAGGTGATGGTGAGCCAAGGGCTAGCAGTGGCCACAATGCAGGCTGGGTAGTAAGCCCAACCACAGAGTTCAGCACCACAGCACCAGAGCTGGGCGAGCAGAGTAGGGTGGTGATAACAATGTGTCCTACCAATGGGCCAGTGATCATTGGCCAGATGTAAAGGACCAAGTCAGGTCCAAGGTCAGTTCAATAAACCCTAACAACAATCCAGGAACAGAACTAGGAACAGCTACACCTACAATGCAGTACAAGGACTGGGTCCCTAAGCCTGAGCTGAAATGAAGCCCCTGGGCCCATGTGGCCAGGTGTCCCAGATAAGGCTGGGCAGAGCCATTAAGGCCTGTTGGTGACAAGGTGTAAGGGCCAACAGCAATTCCAGGAACACATTCTCAGCAAAGCAAAGCCTTTCCCACAAGAACTCTGGGCTTCTTTCACGTGACCAAGCTGCAGTAAATTGCTGATTGATAAAGTCCTGAGAAAATTTTTCTGTTCAAAGTTTCATCCTTGCAGGTGTTATCATCTAAGAGGAGACTGAACTAAATTATTCAGTACAAATTACAACTAGAGCAAGACTGTACTGATACACTGTGCTTGAAACCCAGTTGGCCATTGCAGTCCTGCTGAGATAAACTGCCCAGATCTGGCTCCAGGCTCCTCAGGATGGACCTGCACACCCTGGAGACAGAAGCACTGGGTCAGCACCAGTGTGGAGGAGCATTGCTCCCAAGACTGCAGAAGGAGCCGCATTGGGCCCTCCAGACTGCAGGTATATTTCACATAAATATCGCAGAGTGTTCCAAGGCCATACAGTTTTGTCCACCACCTGCACCAATCCACATCAATAATCATTGCAATGGATACATCTTTGCCTCTCCCAAGTTTTCTTTGGGGCAAATTGTTCCCCAGAGTGGATAGGAAGAATGTCATGGTGCTAATCTCATTTCAGGCTGGGACCATTTCTGCTCAGCTATTGCACTGTCTGTTACATGGAAAGGACAAATAAGATGTCCACCTGTCACCGATGACCGCACCTTCACTATGTACCACCACCAAGGGGTTGGAGACTATTGCTACCTGCACCTTTGTTGGGGTGAATCATGTGAGTTCGCCCTCATCTGCGCTAGGCAAAATGCCAAGATAGCAGCCCAAACCCTTCAGACTGTTTGAAATAACTCAGAGGACTCTGCCTGCAGTCGGTTAGGGAACATTTGCACAGCGTGCTCTGCTGGCAGGGCTCGACAGTAACCTTTCATGGAAGGGGGTTGTAAAGAGCAGGGGCACAAAAGCTAAACCTGCTTCAAGCATGCTTCAGAAGAGGCCCTTTGCCTCTAAGCTCTGAAAGGAGAGATGAATTTCACTTCTGATTGAAGACTGATGTTATCCTTTAGCAGCTAGCGATCTCTGAGCAAAATAAAAAACTGATTAGAAATCAAGAGTTGGGCACTGGCTTGAGGTTAATGAAGTTAATTTATCATAGGTCCTGCTTCAAGTAAAAATAACAGACTGCATCTCATGAAAGTCTGGGATAATGGTTGCTCTGGCCCCGGTCAGCGCTTCTAGAGAGAACAGCAAAATTAGTGGTCAAGGAAATGAAATGCACATAGTGATTTATATACAGCCCTGGGTAGTATCAACAAAATTAGTAAAATTAGCTCCAGATATTATTTCTGCTCCTTAGGTAAATTATTTGAAACAAATGTCAGGCAAAATCTAATTCTTATATTAACTGAAATTGGCCTGAGAGTGCATTTCCAGGGGTGTAAACCTGGAAAACAAAAAGAACTGCAAAGAGAGATTAATGCGTCATGGTGCACAAGGTAAGGGAAAAGGTCTAAACAATATAAAAGTTTTCATCATTAAGGTTCTGTAAAGGAATGAACTACATGGCTTACTGAATATGTTAAAGCACAAGAGCCTACTGAAGGTGAAGCTTTGCTCTATCAAAGTCAATGCAACACTCACTGCTCCATTCCCCCCAAAACAAACATTCTGAATGTTCACATCCTATCATCATGCACTACAGAAAGAAGCCAAATGTGCACTACAGATGGAAATTCAAAACAAAGTCAAGAAAATATTTAAGGCTCAACCGTTTCTTTGGATGCAAAAGTAACACATCCAGCACGTGCCAAAATGGGTAAAATAGGTAGAGAAGCAGTATGCGTGGCTTATGAATATTCACTGGCTTGTCTACATAATAAAGCAATGTCTGCAACGTAAAAGTAACCAGTGAATTACATTGTTTACTTTGCTAGTCTAACAGCACAATAAGGACAATAGCAGTAAGAGATCATCCTGAGCCCACAGAGAGACATTATCTAATGTTGAGCGCTCAGAGAAACTAAGAGCTGAAGGAAGAACACAAAGGATTTTGACATTTGGAAGCCTGGCTTTCAGCTAATGTAAAACAACTATGGATGTACAATTCTGCCTCACAAATGTATGGAAAAGCACACTACAGGAAGAAGAAATACTTAAGACACAGGGGCTATAAAAATGAAATTCATCCTGGTCAAGTTTAAGGGCAGCAGAAGCTCATACAGTTTAATAGGAATGTAAAAGTAAAAAACATATTCTAAAAATGCAACCATTCTCACAGGTAGGATTGAGAGCTCTAAAATAAAAATTTAAAAAGAAGCATAAAGAGAAATATTGAATTTCAAATTGCAAGGACTTTTCCAACTAACTGTTGAGGTATCTTAAGAACTACAGTCACCTCAGACAAAAGATAGCAAAAAAATTCAATTCCTGAATGAAACAGTGTAATACTGAACAGGAGTAAAGAAAAAAATAAAATACAAAAATTGCATTTATAAAGATGATAGAAACCTAAGGACCTCTAAGCCATACAAGTGACTTGCAAGTGCCATAAAGGAGTGGATCTACTCTCTTCCCTTCCAGGTGGAAGCAGTTGCAAGCAAAATGTGATTAATCAATGCAGGGCAGTGGAGAGAAATCAGAGTGGGAAGCATTAGCTGAGTTAACTCCTTCCCGTTATTTTCCTGTGCCAACATTTCTTTTGTCTTTATCCTCATCCAGCCACTTTTCCAAATAATCATTCTAAACAAGTTTGCTTTCTAAGACGTGTAAGCACTAAAATCATAACCATTTATTCCAATAGCAGTAGCATGTCTTCAGCTGAACGTGTACAACTGAATGCTCTGCATCCAGTTGCTGCATTAAGGCTGCATTAAGCAACAACAGAATGTCCTGACCCTCACATCTCAAACGTGCTACTCTATTAAAGACAGGAGTGTCCTCCTAATTCCTTGAATGTATCTTGAAAATTATGCTCTGTATGAACCAGAAAAGTATACTTAGAGGTTTTGACATTCATAGAGATGCTGACACAAGAACTTAGACCTTGTCTCAGTCAGCTATGAGAAATTCCTTGGTTTCTCCTTTTGTGCCTTACTCAAAGCAAAGTGCTTATCATCTTCACTCATCATCATGCAAAAGACCAAGCCAAAAGCATTCATGCCAAGAAGCAAGACTGCTGCTGTCAGTGACGAGTTTGTAGTCAAGAATTAGCCCTTGCCCTAAAGACCTGATCCTGCACAGTCATCATCGGTCTGCTCTGTGGAGGTCTGTGGGAAGAACCTGAATTTCATCTATTAAGCACCAAGCACACTGAATGGCACAGAGTAAAAGACAAATAGTGTGTGTCCAAAGGAGCTGACATGACAGGTGAGCAGAAAAATGCAGGTTTCCAATGCTATGGGAGAGGTGGGCAAGAACTGCGCTGTCATTACATCTCCTGATTTCAATATGTATTGGCATCTCCATCCTTACTTTTAACTGGTTTAGCCAAAAGTAGTGGTGATGAGAAAGCAATACCTCAGTGTAGCCAGGCAACCCTCACCCAGGGTCAGCAGTGAGGTTTGTACAACCTTAGGGCACATTTCATGTCCGTTAGTAACACTTCTACTGGGGAAGGTAAAAGGGGGAACAAAAGCATGTTTAAAAAATAATAAACAACTGCAATAAGAGAAACAACAGCTTCCCACCAGAGTTTCTTAAAACTACTAGAATTGAGCATATATGTGCAAACGCACCTTATCACGCTTTAAAGTAAAGATTCAGATGTGGGAACTAGAGAGAGAGGTATCACACACAAAAGCGTGCATAACCATTTGGATATCAGTAATTAAGGAGTAACTTTCTGAAACAAAGACTTTATGATATTCCAAACAGGTTTGCATAAAGCAGACAGGGTGGCCAGCTCACTAGGAGCAGGCTGACAGCATGCTCAGCATTCCCAGCTGGTTCTGGAGCCACCAGGTACGTGGCAGTCCTTTCAAATAAAGGCTTCCTAGACAGAATCAAATTCATTTGAATGGCAGCAATCCTCATGCAGGGAGTCTGACAAGCAGCACAGCTCTCTGCAGACAGACACTGCTGACAGGCGAGAATGTGCGGTAACTGTTGTGGGCTCCAGTCACATTGGGAAAGGGAAGCTACCACTCAGCAGCTCCAGCTCTGATGAGCCGAAACAGCCTCTCGTAACAAGAATTAGCAGGCATGCCTGAGAGCCACTCACACGTCCTTTCTCCCACCCAACGTCCATTAACAGGCTGGGAGGAACAACACCGGGGCAGCGGAGAGGGGCTGGAATCAAATTTGACTGACTCACATGGTTAATTAAAAGAAAATTCCTGTGTGGGAAGGAGAGCAAACAAAATTAAGGGGCTGAAAAGGAAGACAGACCTTATTGCTTATTTTACCCACATTCTTGCTGTACCACACACTTCTTTGTTGTTCCTGTCATGACATTGCCCACCAGAAAGCAGGTGGCTGAAGGAACCAGGAAGCATCTTGGGAAAAAGAGCCCAGAATAGTCAACGGCAGAGATAAAGCAAACAGGTGAAAAGGAGCTCCCCATGCTTTGGGTGAGAGTCTGTTCACAGGAGAGGGCCCCGACATGAACAAGAATCAGAAAAAGGGGAAGGGATGGTACTTCCGCAGTTAATAGTAAAGTATAAAAACCCGAAGCATGCTGTTTTTTCAGAGTTTAAAGGTGGGTTGTAAAATAAAAGGTCATGGTTTTTTTTAAAAACAGCCAGAAAGCAAACTTCTCTTCACTCTACAAAGATATTAAGGCTGCAGTTCAAAGTCAATACTGAAGCTGTTAGCATCTGCTCAACCCCCTGCATCCAGCATTCTAGTTAAAGGTCCTTGCTGACACTTAACGCAGCTCTAGCCCAATGCTGTTCCTGCTGCAGTAGTGTCTATCACCAGCAATCAATTTTCTACTCATCATTCTTCCACTGCCTAGCCCTGCATCTCTCCTTTCCTGCCTTGTGGTCCTGGACTGTGGTCCCTGCACTGGAGTATCTCTTCTGAGGCCCACCACAGATCACCTTTTGCCACAGGCAGTCCACATTAATATTCCTTTCCCATAATCCCCTTGGAAAGACTTACTCATTTCAGAGGATTATCATTTTAAGAGTTTTGCATTACCTAGCTTGCCTCTCCCACAACTGCATCGTTGTCTTTGGAACTACCCCTTTCAACACCCCTATATCTCATACTAAAACAGCTGCTGTCTATAAATCCAGACAATATGCAAAAGAAACCACATTGTCACACGTTTATTTATATTTTGCTATGGTACAAGTAATCACTCCAGTACCACTTGCAGCACCAGGGATCTAATTTTCAAGCCAGAAAGACTTCAGTTTAGCAGTGTAAGACTCCAGAATACGCATTCATTCTGCAGAATTACAGCTTGGAACCACTTCCTGCAGATACGGCAGAATCACTAATATTCGATGTCATTTGCTGAAAGTGTAAGGCCACTGAAGCATGGCCCATCTGTAATTATAAAGATTGTCCTGTCAGTGAGAAGAAAAACATTTGATTCATACACCACTATCCTCTTACAAAAATTATTCCCCATTCATCCATGAATGAAATGGGAATTTTGCCTCAGCTGATAGTCCCCAATTCATAAGCCAGAAAGTACCTCTTATCGCTCTATCATTTAAAAGCACATCCTTCAGGCCATGCTGTATCCACTTGTAAAAATACCCTCTTAGCTGTACAGTGTTTCAGTTAAAAACCCAGTATTAGTGTGTGGCTCTATCATAAGGGAGTAGCTACCCAATAACTCTTTCTCCTCTACCTAGAGCAAAGATTTCAGCTCAGTCATACATACACTTGTAGACAGCAGAACACCATGGTCCTATTCCAAGCAAAATAAAATGGTCTGGATTACACTTAGTAAATGCTCTTCTACAGGGTGGAAGATTATGTCCTAGAAAAAATTTTATAACCATCTGAGTTATCAACATATCCAAGCACACAAGTTTCATGTGCTACAGGACCAAATGCCACAGCCACCCTGGCAGTCCTCATTTATATCAAGGCACTACAAAAATATTCTCATTGTCCCCATATCCACACCCCTGTGACTTCTAATGTAAAATACTTACCAGTGTGAGATTCTTTTTACCCTTTTTCAAATACATATTTTTTAGGCAAAGCTTGTTTGGTATGTGTCTAGGAAACTGATTATTCAGGTTAAGAGTCCTTTATGTGGAATAGGGTTATCAGCATGAGGCAGCAAAATAGCTGTGCTCCACGGGAATAAGAGCTAAAAAAGCTTAAGATCAAAGTTTGGGCTACTCAGGGCAGGCAATTCTCAGCTTGTAACTCTAGATATAATTCATTACCACAAAAGCCAAAATGAGTGAAATCATTTCCTCTCTGAAAATACCTTATGCCAGTGTCCAAGGTTTTGAGCCATCTGGAAGGATGCAGCACAGATAACACCCAAGTGTTCATAAAATACTTCCTCCATTGGAGCACATTGCCACCATCAGCATACAAGGAAAAGTGTTTCAGAGAAAATGCAGAAGAATGAAGAGCTAAAACCAGAAAATAAGGATAGACTATGAACTTAAAAGAAGCAGATGCTAAATGCCTTGCATTTCACAAACACTGGAGGAAATAGTAACCCATGAAAAGGAACCAGGAGATGTTTTTAAGATATCCCCACAGTTCCTGTAATGGGCAAAGATTCCTACTCTGACATTTCAGGTTTTGATAGTATGAACACCATTTGCTTCTCCACTTCAAAGCACACAAAGACATGTACATTTTCTGAGTTTCTGACCTTCTTCAAGCCATTTTCAGAGCGTGGTTGTACCAACAGCTCTAACCAAGATCTAGATGCACAACCCTTGTCATGGTTTAACCCCAGTTGGCAGCTAAGCACCACACAGCCTTTCACTCACCCTCCCCCACCCAGTGGGATAGGGGAGAGAATCGGGAAAAAAAAAGTAAAACCTGTGGGTTGAGATAAAGACAATTTAATACAACAGCAGCAGGAGAAAAAAGTAATAATAATAATGATAAAAGAATATACAAAACAAGTGATGCACAATGCAATTGCTCACCACCCGCTGACCAATGCCCAGCCCATCCCCGAGCAGCGATCGCTGCCCCCTGGCCAACTCCCCCCATTTTCTATACTGAGCATGACGCCATATGGTATGGAATATCCCTTTGATCAGCTGGGGTCAGCTGTCCTGCCTGCGCTCCCTCCCAGCTTCTCGCTGGCAGAGCACTGGAAGCTGAGAAGTCCCTGACTGGTATAAACACTACTTAGCAACACCACCAGTGTGTTATCAACATTATTCTCACACTAAATCCAAAACACAGCACTATGCCAGCTACTAGGAGGAAAATGAACTCTATCCCAGCTGAAACCAGTACACCCTACACTATTGCCCTTCTAGAATTTTCTGAACTGCTCAGATGTTATCCTCTGTTCCCACTCAAACTGATGTTACCTCTACTACTTCCACAGGAAACTTCCACATCTGCTCCCAACACATCTCAGGCACAGATTAAAGCCTGTTCAGCAGATCTGAACATAACAAGAGAATGAGTTGGTTGAAAACTCTTGTTACTTTATTCCTAGAAGACAAGCAAGTTTACAGAAGCGTACGAGCAGGGCGCTGCATCATCTCTGGCACACCAACTCCCACAGTATCAACAGCAGAGGTCATTACCAAAAGGAACTGTGCTTTAGAGGAGATGAGGGCCAGGAGGTAGAGAAGAACAGCTCAACTAAACTTCATCTCCCCTTAGCACATGAATAAATCTTTTATCATCTCTGCCTGTTACAAAAATACAGTTAATATCTATTTCTTTGATATTAATTAGGAAAAGGGAATGCCTGCTGGGCCAAGAGATCTCACTCTTCTCTGCCTCCTGCCTTTTTTTTTTTTTTTTTTTCTGGAGATGTGTTGGCTCATTTGCTAATGCTAAAGGCTCATAAGGGTTCCTGAGTGATGAATACAGTTGTTTTTCCCTTTGATTAAAAAATATCTCCACTGGAGCATCATTATTCCCTAAAGGCATTTGTGGTTGTGGGTCCATTTTCATCAGTATAAAAATCAAAGTTGCAAAGATTGCATTTGGGATACTAAACCCCTCCCATTCTGTCCTGAGTAATTTCAACCAATAGTAGTATAGTAAAACAGTATAATAGAATAATAAAAAGATAAGCATGTGTGCACTGTGCAATGAAGCACAAAAATAGCTCAGACAGGACTCACCAGAATTTCATCTGACCTTCAAGATGGCGATAAAACATTGACACCAAGGTGTGTATGTTCTGTACATCACATTTTAACAGCTCAGTTTAAAGATCTCATATGAAATACCACGCACTGTGACATTGGCTCCATTGTGCAAGAAACAGAATCCCAAACAAGCAGCAACTCTTCAAATGTTGTATGGAGAGCAGAGCTCTTTGTTTCACTTTCAGTGACACAAATAGGAAATAAATTTGCAGCATTTATTACATCTACCAAAAGAATGCAACATCTTTCTGTCAACAACACTCTCTCCTGAAAGGCTGAGACCATCAGAGCTTTTCCTCCCTGCAAAAAATACAAATCAGAAAGAGCTCGTTTTCTTTTACTCATGCATGAACTGTGGCTGATCATCAAAACGTTCTCATTTTCAAGCTTTTCAAAAATCACAATACTTTGGTAAAATCACCGTCAGTTTCTGCCTCCTCCAGGATGCAGGATTATGTTTATCTTATTTTGTCTCCGAGTTCTTCAGTACTTCTATTGCATTTCAAAGCAGTGAATCTTTACACATAGCTATACCTCATCCCCTGCTTGATTACTTACTAATACTTCTTATTTAACTCCATTGTTGGATCAGTCAAGACTGGATTAGGACAAAACATTCTCATCTGAAGGTCCTGAGTATGAAATTCAGGCAAAGAGCACAGCACATAGTCCCTGGGACAAAGCCCTTGCAGTGCCTCTGCAAGTATTTTTGACAGCTTTATTCATAATGGTTTCATGGGAACTATTCACTCTTTTGATTTCATTTTACAGGCTGTGTGTTTCTAATAGGGGTCTTCCAGCCCTCTGGGGTCCCTTGAACATACTTTGTTCTGATACTTTTCTTCAGTAATAATACGGTTTGCTATTTTGTCAGATTTTTTTCTTACAAGTTAGCTCTTTACTGTGGGAGTAGCTTATTCGGGAATTAATGGTACATGTTTATGGCACTGAATGGCATGCTGACACCTATGAACCAGGAGCATACTGCACAAATGATATATATTAAGCAAGGGTGATAGCAAGAGGGAAGAAGCTGAAGATGGAAGGGCTCTACATTAATATTGCATGACCTAGGAAAACAGACTGCGCAAAGCAATATTAATTCAGCAAGAGAGGGAAGGAGCGGAGGACTGATACATGCTTAAAGCCAAAACGTTATGGTATGAAGGTCTAAGGTTTGTCTAATGAAATTGGGTATACATAGACAGGCACACACACACAGAAAAATGTCCCAGGAAATCAATTTTGACTTTAAAAAAATGTAAATGAGAAAAATACAAGTGTGGATGCATGGCTCCTTGATATACATAGCTCCTACAGCCGTGTAGGTACCTCTTTTTGAATGTCACCAGGCAACTTTGAATCTAGCCTCATATGGAGATGGAAAGTGGATTTTATTTGGATCATGAACAGAAAGCTTGAATTTCTCAGCTGCAGTTTTTTCTTCACCACAGAGAGAAACGATCTGTTCAGTCCCCATTTTCTTCTCCCTCACAACATCTTAGCTAAGCTTTTTTTCACCTGGTTGTATAGAGGTTCCTTACAAATCAGTGCCTTACTGGAAGATATATATAGATATAGATGGAATTTTTATGAAGAGAGAGAAAGTGCAAGAGAAAGAACTATGCTTAGTTAATTTAAAATGCTTAGAAATATGACCTGCAATCTCAGTAGCTACAAATATATTTTCTAGCAACCCAACTGATGATAAAGATTTCAAGTCCCTACTGAAAGTCAGTAAGCATACCTTCTTTTAAATTATATTAAGTGGAAGTTTGCTAGAATGGAAACAGTTTTCTCTCTTGCTATCTTAACGAGTTCCTCTCTTGCTTCAGTCAGACCTTTTCTGGCCAAGCTTTTCTTGCTTACACAGAACTAGTTTCTTCTTTCAATTGCAATCTCTTGGGGAAGTCTTTATGCTCAGTCACTACACCAGAATGATTTAAACAAATGCACACAGTTCTTTTACCAGCTGTACAGAGGTATCTTGTGAAGTCAAGTTATCTTTCATATCTCTCAGATGCACAAAGCATACTAAAACCCTTTAGAGTCTGGTTCCCCATGCTCTGATACCAGAAGCACCTATAAACAGCAGTTACCATTAAACAAGTGGCTGCAAGATCAGTTGTAGGATAAGGAGCATTCAATCTTAAGTTTATTATTTTTAATTTGCATTTATGCATGAAGTGAACTGTGATTGGTTGAACTGTAATTTGATAAATTATCATTCCGCGTTTGTATAGCACAATAGTGATACATCATTCTACTCTAATCAACGTGTATTAGACAAAAAGCTTATGTCTACGTCATTCATTTGATAATACAGAAATTTAACTGCATACATAATAAGCCAGTGTTAAATATGGTTGTATTTTTCTAATACTTTGTACAATCTAAACCTCAAAGCATTCTACAAAACTTCCTGGATTCTCTCAGCATCTGTACAATGAAGACGACTAAAATATATAAAAGTGAAGTGATTCACACAGTCACAGTGTGAAGTAATATAGCCAGGCCTGGGGCTCAATTCAAATGGAGACTAGCTAGCAAACCACAAAGGCACTCTGTATCATCATGATTTACAAATCCTGTGCTGGAAAAAATGGGATATTTTGCTTTTTTCACTCTACTTACCACCTGAACTAAATGGTAAAAAGGCTTTATTTTGCATTGGCATTATGAGTACAGAAAAATTGTTTGATTTTTAGCATATCGGTTTTGATGTATATTTGCTTCCACTTTCTTTGCTTTCAGTCAGTGGTTCAGCTTTACAGAAAATATCAACCAATCTTAGATGTAAAAAGTTTAAAAAAACCCCTTACTTCCAAAATATGGTGATGGAGGTTTCACTAATGCTGTCTGGCCAGGAACAAACTGTAGCCACGCTCAGAATTCAGATTCAGAACTTTTGCCAGAAAAGTACACACAATCTTGAGAAGAACTCAAGCCATGGTACCTTGAATCCTTCAAGTCAGTGTCAAATGTTGTTCCAGAACACACCGGTAGGCACTGCAGTCTCCACACTTAAAATACCACCATTGTGGAAAACACAACAGGAATAAAGTACTCAGTATCTGCACTTCAAAAGGGAGTCCTAAAATGATAAAATAGCATCACTTTGGTGCAGTTTTCTAAACTTTGAACTGAATGACATGAAGCTTCAAATCTTCCCACCTGTATCACCTACTTCCAGAGCCTGCTCCTGCACTCACCAAATAAATTTGTTTGTTTCAACTGGAGCTGGGGAAGTTTTATCACCATTAAGCTTCTACACGGGGCAAAGACACAATCCCTTCTTCTGCTTCAGCTCTGAACTTTAATCTGCCACCAAGCAGAGAGCTTCAGTGACCCCAGAGGTAAGTGCAACAGAATTAAAGATCATATTTTCAGTGACTTCAAAATGTAAAGACGCTCAATATCCATCTTGTTATTTCTTTGTTAAATACTTTACATTTTAGATCTGGACTTTCAAACCTAAGTATAGATCAGCAAGTCATCAAAGTGTTATCTAAGCATCCAAAGCTGCCGCTTATTCATACAAGCATTCATATAAGCAGACAGTCAAAAAGCTGACAAAGTCGGGGGGGGGGGGCTGGTGAGGAATCCCATTCCTGCTTTCTTATCTGACTGAAAATGAGAAAGACTTGAACTATCTACTTCTGGGTGTCCCAAATGTTCATATCCCTGATGACAGGCTAGAAGTTACTGTCATCCCCACTCCTCAGCTAGGAAGTGTGATTGTACTTTAAGCTACTTCATTCAAAGCTATCTAGTTTCTTGCAGTCAGTGTACTTGAAGGTTAGGCTAAAGCAGCTGGGTTTGCCCCGAAAAAGATGGGGAGAGTCATAACGATCAGCCAGCTCTCATATGACAGAACTAGAAATAACCAGCAAATGGTTTTAAGAAGCCCTAGAAGCAACTACATCTTGAATCACCCTGGATGTCTGCAAAGACGAGTCATTTCTACTCTCAGACATGCAATCACATTAATAGCACTTAATATGGTTTATCTCACACTTAATGGACATGTGCACAGCCATACTGACTCATTACTCCACAGCATCATGATCAGGTACACAAGTCCTCAGCATTTTTCCAATAGAGTTTAACATATTGACAATACTGTGTAATTTAGGATAGGAAAAAAAAATGAGAATAATAGTAACAGGAGGAAATAGCAGGGGTATGATCACACCCAAACAAGCTTCAGTCCAAGAGGGACAAGGTCAGCTCATACCATTCTCCTGCTTGAGTATGCAGGAGTTGAGGCTACAGAGAAAACTAGAAGGAAAAGACAGCATCTCACACTGGGCAGTGGTAGGAAGTGTCCGAGCAGCACCAAAAGAGAAAGGAAACGGGAAGCAATAAAGAGGGAGCCGCAAGGACTACCAGGAACCCACAGGGCTTGCCGTGAGCTCAGCCAATGAAAAACAGCAACAGCGTTCCATGAAACCTGGAATTTTCACTCCTCTGAAAATTCCAGTATTTTGAAACAAAACTCAGCTTACATTCTAGATTGGAACAAAGGTTAGAAATATTGATATTTCTCTGTGAATATTTGTCATTTCTAGGGGAAATAAAACTAATTGGCTAAAAATTTTCTTAAAAAAAAATCTAGCCACTTCATCTGCTTCAATTCTTGGTGATTTGTACTAAGCCCTCTCTTCCCCCAAAGAAATTAATGTCAAACAAAAGTGCTCCCTGCCACAGACCACAAATCCAGGAACGTTGTCAGCCTTAGTCTGGGCTGAGAGTGTAACACTTTAAAGCTGTTTGGGAGCTTTGCAAGTTATGCTGCCTTCCACAGCTAAGGGAGAAATTCTACCCTGTATCCCTGCATCTCTGCTGTTCTGAAAAGCCTCAGGAAAAAGCAGTGAATATTGCAGGAAGCACCTTCCTCACAGAGCAAAAATATAGGATTTGGGCATATATAGATGTGCCACTGCTGGAATACACCTCCCAAAAGTTGCTAGTCTTCTGGCAGGGAAAACGGCCAGCAGTCCTGCCTCCATAACAACACACACTATATGCTGCAGTGTGAAATCCCCACATACTAACAGGAAGCAAAGGACTCCCCTTTTGGAGGAAAAAAAAAAAAACCCCACACAAACGAACATGCACTCCTCCTAGCGTGTGTCAGCAAGAGGGACTTACCCATACAGGCGCAGCTGGGGTCTCTGCACTCCTGCCATCACCAAAGGGAAAACTGGGTCATCAGTGTTAGTACTGCCTGTCCCACCTCTAGTTTCTGAGAATTCTCTCCCCACCCCAATAAAATATGAGAATTATGGTCACAACCTGCCTCCTAAATGCATGTAATGTCACTGCTTCCAAATACAATCACCAGTAATAAACTGAAAGAAACCCTTTAAGGGTCAATTCATTTCTGTATGTTATCTTGACATCAAAAGTCCACATACACAAGCACACTAATCCAAACGCTTCATTTTTAGTTAGATAAACATTTTATTTTGTCTTTTGGGTTCACTCTCCCTCCCCTCCTTTCTTTCTTTTTTTCCTTTTTGTTTTACCCCACTCCTGAGTATCCTGGATCAAGATCACCATCAGCAGTACCATTCTGCATGCAGAGATTCGTCTTCCTCCAGTTCGTTATTCGTTAACAGCACACGTAGCTATGCCTTTTGACTCCTAGGTTTTTGGGGTTTTTTTTAAAGCCCTGTTTTGTGAAACATGAAGTCTGGAGTGAAAGGGATTCATCAAAGTCATCATTATTCCACATTTATCTGCACTGAACTATCTTTCTCATCTATTATCCCTTAAATGATCTAAAGCCTCCTATCTGCTGTGTTCCTCTTCATTATCTGCTATTCCCCTCTCATCCGTTTCTCACCAGCACCGTCTTTGTTCTCTGCCTTTCATTTTCTGCGCCACATATCAATACTGCTCGCCATGATCTGGATGTTCACAATGACAAAATCGTTTGTGTGACTCCTAAGCGTGATGCAGATCACAAAATAGATTTTATGCTGCGCATTTGGATACTGTTGTTGTTATTCAAACTGAGCCCTGCTCTGCAGTAAATGCCCCGGCTGCTCCTGTACCTTCCAAGGTTTTTCTCCAGAAACACACGGGAAATGGCACTGCTAGACTATAACTAATGATGGAAAAAGACTTGACTTTCAGAATCCCTACCTTCATTGTACACTCTTGACTTTGTGACATTTTTTAATTTCATATGTTGAACAACATACATGCAGTAGACTGATATATGTTTCTCTGTAGTCTTGACATCATTTATTAGCAGTGGCTGAATTACCCTTGTCATGCATTTATTAGCCTTTTAGAAGATGTCTCTTTGTGAATGCATAAGCTAGCTGTATTCTTTGGCAGCATTCAGCAAAATTACCACTGTGGTAAGTGACTGAACTAATCAAGTTGTGCATGTTTTCTGCTGTTTCATAGGCAAGGACTCCATGCAGTTGATCAGTCATCAGATAGCCACTGGCTTTCAGACAGCAAGCAGAGTTAACCTGCCTCTCAGCAACTCTGGAACATGAATTTCTAGCTCAGGGGTTGCTAGTAGGATTGAAGGATTGCAGTGCTCCCTTCTATTCCTTTTCTGTACAGCTATGGATGAAATATAGGTATGAAATACAGCCCAAACCACAGGAGGAAAAGCATCAAGAATATGTTATAGGAAAGACTGTTCTAGACAAAATAAAATGCATTTCAATGCCCATAATACTGGCTTCAGAGTCCATCGTTCCCATTCAGTCACACACAAAAGACATAAGTATCTGGAATACAGAAGACAGAGACTTATGCTGGCTGTTCACACTACCAGGGAAAATCACAGTCCACGTATTACTCTGTCTGGATTTGCAGACTGGAAAGGTTGCATTTTTTTAACCTGCCCTTGTGTTTTTCATTCTCTCTAGTTTATGACTTCTGAATCTTCCTGAAAACAATGCCAGCTACATCAGTAGAGTCTTAATGTCATATAACAGAATGATTGTGCTTGAGGAAATTTTCCTGCCCACTAGGAATCAGGCGGTTCCTTCACATGACTCAATCAAATTGAGTGAAATGAAGAACTCTGCACCCAGTCCTACCTTACACCCAACCCTCCCAATGTTTGCTAGGCAGAGGTGAAACACTCCCACTGGTGTGACCAGACAGTGCTAGTCTGGCAGCCTTTTGCTCTGTTATTAGACATGGTGACTTCAGTACAACTTCATGTAAAATCATCTAGAGCTTAGATGGAAATCCACTTGCTGTCTGCTTTGATTTGACAGCTCACAGGGAAGAGGGTCAGCACAGAGAAGGACAGAAATGACACAGCCTTATATTCACTGCAGAGCTTCCACAGACAGATGATGCAGATTACTAGAATCAACTGGATAATGAACTTTGCTTAAACCATTCTCACCTTAAGTTCACCAGGGCAAAAAATGAAGACAAGTTTGACTGGGTGGGGGGAGGAAAAGAGAGAGCAAGTGCACATCACTAGAAAATCTGTTCTGTCAGATAACTAAGTGCACTAAATCAGCACAGACATTGAAATATGGGGATGCAAAGAAAGGAAATCCAAAATGAAAACCTCACTGCTTTATTAGGAAAAAGGACTTTGGTGTGAATTCAACTTCATACTCATAAATGTCATCCTATTCCTCCTTCCTTACACTGGAGCTTATGATAGTTTTATATCTGTCATGTGACCCTCCGGTCCTGTTGTAAATACAATAGTAGTGTTCATGGCTGTACTTGCTGAGTAAAGAGACCAAAACTGGGTCCTGTTCCTATACAGGAGAAAACCCATAAAAGGCCATAGAGTTGTGAGGGTTTGTTTTTGTTTTGTTTTGGGGTTTTGGGGGGTTTTGTTTTGTTTTTTTGCATTTACACTCAAAATACTCCCAGGCAGTCAATCCTGACTCCATCTCACCCATTTGTCTCATGTTGCCTTAACTACTGCTCAAAAACTACCTGAGATACAAAGTTCTCCTTTGTGTGAACATTTCAGAGTGCCAGAATGTGATGTGCCTCAAAATACTAGGAGCACAAGAAAACAAAGCACATCACACATACGGGACATCAAGTTCTTTCCGCAAGACAGGGAATTTTGAGAGCGTCGCATTTGTCAGCACAACTTTCTCACCCAGAAAGGTGGCAGTTTTGAACACTTCTGAGGATTTTGAAATGCTGGCAGCATATGTTGCCATTGACACACAAACGATACCGTGTTTTGTTCTTCGAAGAATAAGCTTTTGATAGCCATTGTCAAGGGATGTGGCAATCTATTTAATAAAAGACAACGAGTCCAGATTTCAGCTGCTGTAGATCCCTGCTGCAATGTCATTGATAACAATAGGGCTATGCTGGCTTGGAGCAGCACAAGTTTATAAAATCTGCCCTGATAAATTTACAATGCATCAGAACATCACCATCCTCAACAAGAAGCCTAACACAACTCAACCTTGTTGTCTGAAATGACCTGAATAAATGGAAGGAAACTACATTTTTCCTCTCATCTTTGGAAGTTCATGGGACTGAAAAGCAATGAATGGAAATGGGGTAAAAAAACAAACCATGCATTGTCCTATAAAATCCAAAACAATACAAAAGACACAGAGTTATTCCTTAAAGTACCTAAGGATTTCTCAGTTGGAGCTGGCTTTTCTCACAGGGAGAAAGTTGCATGGTTTTAGTCATCTTTTTGAAAGTACCATCAGTAAAAGATACAGATTAGCACATAGGAGAGTAAATTAGATTGGAAAAGCTTTTCTGAGTATCTGTTGTTGTCCCACTTTGAAGGTTACAACTACAGGTGATATTGCCAGGTACGCTGCATGAGTTTATCTTAAAGGATGTGAACAGTTTATCTGTTCATCTGTTTATCTCTGTTCAACTAGGCCTGAAATCAGTCCAGTTCTTCTAAATCTAGCTCTAAAAATCCATTCAGAAAAAAAAACTCCTATTTATGTGTACTACCTCTCACACAGTTTTCTTAGCCTTAAAAAATTTGTACTGCCTTTTAACTAAACTTCCATAACTGTCAGTGAATCTACCTTAACATTTCCTACTTGAAGAAACAAACATCAAATTGCTTACCACATTGCCAATACATAAAATCTGCTAGGGAAGTAGGAAAACAAAAAGTCTCTTGGTTTCTTCTCCTCCTCTTAGAAACCATAAGATTTCCACCCACCCACCCCCTCAATGTGAGGGTGGTCAAACATAGGAACAAGTTTCCCAGAGACCTTATAGATTCTCCATATGTGGGGCTGCTCAAAACTCAACAAGATAGAATCTTGGGCCACCTG
>VZTL01058391.1:0-21724 GCA_013400535.1 Scopus umbretta | reverse complement strand
AAAAAAAAAAGTGTTTGTTTTATATGGTGACAGTCTCACGAAGCCAGGGTATGGTGTTAGGGAAACAGTAGCACTTGCTTAAAAAAAAAAATCAGTTAAACGTTTCCTTACTCTGGCTGTAGGCTTTTCTGGAGCAGGGTAGGCTGTGTTTCCCTTGCCTGCTCTCTTTCTTTATTACTCTGCCTTGCTACAGAGTCAAGACTAGCTATAAGTAGTGCCAAATTTCTATATTTGCTTACAGGTTTGGTTCTAATACTCTAAAACTCAAAAAAACCCCCAAGCATAAGAGAGGGAAACAGCCAGATCCTCCCGAGTTCACATTTCCAGTGGCTACAGGAGTGCTCTGTTTCTCAGCTTCAATAGTGGTCTATGGAAATCACATTTTACAGAATTTACATTTTTAATTCTCACACATAAGGTGGCTATGAGAGCTGGGACTGGGCAACATCTGCTTTTACAGTCAGCAGACTGATTTATGCCTATTCCACTCCAGCTTCATACTCAGGGGTCCCAAAACTGGCTAAAACCCACAGAAACAAAGGGCGTGCCATTTCTGTGAAGTTATACCCACATCCCCTAGGAAACAGAAGCTTGAAACTCAAAAACAGTATTATTTCTTAGTTCTCAGGACAAAGCAAAGTGGTTGTTAAAGGAGGAGTATGTTTTAAAATTAAATATTTGCCATATGCTGGTTTTACTATGTGTTAGTGTCTATTTGTTGTTACTTTTGCGGTTTCTTTATTTGAACTTCTGAATTTCTCAGCATTTCTGAGTTTAAAAAAATCAATTTATGTAAAAAAATGCCTGTGCAAGCCTATGAACCTGTTAAAAAATTTAGGTGAGGTCACCAAAGCCCAAACACTAGTGAGTTTCCCTTGCATAAATTTCCAGGGTTTGAGAGCTGCACTTCCTCCCGTGTGCAGCTTTAATTATCTGATACAAGGGTGGTACACAGAGCCAAATCTGTCCCCTAATCATCATTCTACCAACTTCACTACTAGTTCTCCCAATCTCCAATGCAGGCACTGGCCTGTATAACTAGGGAAGGGAAAGCAAGAAAACTTAGCCCACAGTTTTCCACCAAATCAGTCAGAAATCCAGCTGTGTTCTAAAGCGGCCAATGACTGGGCTCCCTGGTTGAACTTAGTAGTGATGGGGGAACGAAAACTTCCCATGGGTGTTCCTGTAAGTAACAAAAAATGCAACAGGTTTAAGGAGGCCTGTGAAACCACCGGATCAGCTAACAGAGGGATGCTACAGGCTCTGGGGAGAAGGAGAGGGAACACGGTGCTGCCAGAAGCAGTTTATAGCGGAGTTTATGTCACGGGGTATGAACAGAAGCTGTATGGTACTACATAGGGAATTGGCACTGAGAAAGCCGAAGACTCTGCAACATGAAAAGAGTACCCAGGCATCAGTGCCAAGGGAAGAATAAAGAGCTAAGAACCAAGCCCTTTACTCACAGAAAATTTTCAGTTAGTTATTCCTATGCGATCTCCATACCTCTATCTGTAAATGTCACACTACACTTTTGAATGCTAGATATTAGGACAGCTGAACAAATAGTAGGGGAAATAATCATGACTATAGCAAAACCACTTTCATATTTGCTTTCGTAGTGTAACTGCAACTTCAGAGTCCATTACCACAAAAGTCTGTGTAAAACCCAAATATGCGATCCAGATCCTCTTGTGTTAGATGCTATACGAATACTGAATGAGAAATAGAGGTTTTGTCAACCAGATAGGCAGGAATCTTTATGTAGAAGGGGACACATTTTTCAGCAGGGTGGGGTGCTTTTAGGGGGGGAGGCTAGACATTTTGATAAAGAAGAATATTAAAGAATCTTGTGAAGGAGAACAGCAAATTAATTTTGCTGCTTTTTAAGTCATGCATGAGAGCAAGGATGAAATTAATTTTCAGAAGTCTGGGCAAACCCCAAAGACATTCTTTCATTATGCAGGTACCCAGGGATATACATAATTCAAACATGAGTGTAACCATTCACAAAGGCATATCTACACCAGAAATTTGCTTTCATAATGGAACTAGAGTATTGGCCCGAAGCTTGTATTGCTGCCATGGTTGGAGATAGAGGGATTAACTCAAATTTAAATATATCAAGTCACAACAACATCACATCAGTCAAACTAGTTCTACTTTAAATTGCTAATGTAGACATACCAAATATTATACTCTTAAGAAACTGTTTCTTCTTATCTCTGAAACTAATGTTATCATTCTAGACTAGTTAATTTACATGCCTAAATCAGATTAGACTAGAGTTAGGGAACGATTTACTATGCAGTGAAAAATCAGTTGTATTCTTAATAGAGGCAGTTCAGCAGAAGTCTCTGATTTAGATGGACAGACTTAGAAGTCACAGTGTTGCAGGGTGAAATACAATTCTGTGTTCAAGGAGATGGTGTAATGGTTTAACCAAAGATACAAATCTTGACATTCAGCTTGGTCCCACGTCTTGATGCAAGATAAATATTGCTAATCTACATTTGGACTGTGTGTGCATACACTGATCATCTAAGACACAGGGGAAAAATGTCCTGTGGTGGGTTTGGCTTTTTTTGTATAGGCTTTTAAAGCTTCCTTTTTTAAACAGACATATCTCCTTCACTCCAGAATTAGTTACAGATTGAAACATTCTTTGACATCTTTCTTTAAAACTCCCCCACTGTGCCTATAAATCAGACAAATGGTCAATTGTTTGCTGTTGTTCATAGCTGCACTTAGCAGCATTTTCAGTGGAGAAAATCAGCTCAACACTCAATTGACATGTGACATTTCTGTAATAGCAGAATCTGGGAATTTCCACTGCCTTCTCCCACTTACCTGCCCTCAGCAGTACTTTGTGTACAGCACAGTGCGAGTTAGAGAGTCTCTGTGTATAAAGTCACTATGGAAAGGAACACTGACTATTTTTTGGATGTCCCCACTAATTTTGTCCTCTAATCTCAGGTTTAACTACTTAAAAATAGACACAAACATTTAGGTATTGCCAGGTATTTGAAAATCATTGCAAATACAGGTAAATATTCTGACAAAATTATTCTGGCTGGAGCATTTCTTTTACCTCTTCATGTACAGAATGCTTTAAGATTTCTGAAGGGTACAGAATATCGCTCATTTACTCTAACTTCACTTCACTTGTTACTAGCATAATGAATTAAGCCAAGGGGAAAACACAGGGATTGATCGTAGAAGACACTTCCACTATATACAAACTTTTTACAAGTCTGAATATGTTTTTTAAATACACAGCAGTTTCTATGTGAATTAATAGGTGAGAAAGAGAAATTCAGAACATTTCAGGACATACTAGTATTAGATAACCATAACTTCTCTGATAAACACAAGGGAAAAAACATACACACTCCTCTCAAACTGTTTCACTTTCCAACTCTATTATAAAAATATTTTCTATACAGTTTACAATTCTGGGGTCTCTCTACCATGAAGCCTGCTCCTTTTGCAGTTTTTTTCCAAACCACTACTAATAAAATATTCTCTATTTTGAAAGCCTGGCTCGGCAATGATGATATAATTTACTTTGGGTAATTTTTATACAGTTGGCACAAAACACTTGACCAAAGAACACAAGTTTGAAAAAAGAAATTAGCTCCTCTAAGCATGTTTTCCTGTAGAAGAGCTGTAGTTACGTTTATTACATACTTCAGTAAGGAAAAAGTTAAATCACTTAAAATTGCTTTTGTCCAAGCACTTTTTTAGCAGATACTCAGTTAATTTCAGTGTCAAATATTGGCAAAAATGTCTTTAGCTGCAAGATCTCAGAGATGGATTCCTTTCTTTCCTGGTAAAAGTCAAGCCCAGTAAGCAGCTCCACATCCCGAACACGTGCAGAATGAGCCTGAACTCTTTCTTCAACCCATTCAGAAAGCGTCTTATTTTCCTGCCAAAACAAGAACAATGTTCAAACACATAAAAGGCACTCTGTCGTTTGGTGGTGGTATTAGACAATAACCAGTGTTTGAACTGGTTTGACAGACTAAAGGCCTCCAGTTGGTAAAACTTCTTTCAGGTTTTCCTAGACATCTTTACAGCCTTGCATTTAGGGATGTCATTTAAACAGAATCAAATGGTTGTCCCCTCTCCCCACCTCCAAAGCAACAGAGAAGCAAAATTATGCTGAAATGGCAGGTAAGACTTTTAACTACAAAGTACAGTTGAGTCATGGTTTAAACACACAAGTAAGGATAGTTTCAGTAACAGTATAAATTAGCTGCAGCACTCAGGCTAGCCAAATAACAGGCACCTGACAACCTGAGCAGTTCAGTCTTGATTGCTGGACAGCAATAATAGTTGCTAGATAGACAGGGAAAACAATGAAAATGTAAGCACTAATCAATAAAAAATATTATTGTTCAATTCTTTTACTCTAAAGCTTTTTTGCAAAGAGATGGCAATTTGTTTTTCTGTTAGCAATATCTGCTTCTGACAAACGTTTCACTGAATTTAGATCACTGCAAGACACAGTGAATATAAAGTGAAATGATATTTGGGGTTTGTTGCTAAACTTTAGAAATAACAGATGTTAATTTCTGAAGTATAAAGACTCATTCATTCAAATTATTTATTATGTATATTTAATCAACTCTCAACTGCCAAGAAGATCACTGGGCAGTTGTGGATTATCCATACCACAAATGAGGAGACACCCAAGTTGTTTCTAAGCAGCGCAAGCTTGCACCTGTCCAGAGTTATGAGTTCAAAGTTATAAATAAACCAAATAGACACAATTGTATTGCTTTGAGGGCCATTTCAAGTCTGTGCAGCTATAGTTGTGTGTGAGGAGATTCTGTAATACACACACTGAGCTAAGGAACCTTCTGCATCCCAGAGTTTATGGAATAGACACTCAGCTGGCTCAAGAATGCATACTACACACAGCTAATTTATTTTGTTTGCTACAAAACATGAGACTTAGACTGTTAGTGGTAAGCACAGATTTTATTTAATTCAAGTGTGAATTTCAACTGCAGAACCATTCATCTAAATGCCTACTGTCTTATTTTTATAAAGGCGGAACAAAGGATTGAAAAAATTCTTCTAGCTACACTGAAGGGCGTAACACTCAAAGTCCTCTGATACCTCTGGAGTAAGTTTATCCAGCAGCCTTCCATAAAGCTACCTCATCACCCTGTTGGCTGTGCTGCTGTTCTCAGCCCTTCTCAGGTGACACTGTTTCCAAGTCCTCTTATCAAACCCTCTTTTCTTCCTCCTCCTTGCTTCCTATCAGCTCATTATTTTCCAGTTACCTCTCCTGGAGCTTCTTGCTCTCCTAGTCATTGCTCTCAACTCACTCTGAACTCATGGGAAACGAGTTTTCTAAAGATTCTGCCAATGACTGTTCCCACGGGGAATCAGTTCACAAAGCTCATTGGCACACAGGAGCATAGAAATATACTTACAGCACAGCTTTCAGTGTTGTCAGGTCGATGAGGAATGATAAAAGACAAAGCATCCAAGGAGCCTGAACAGTTCAGTGGAGTATAGAACTTGTTCTTGCAGCTAGTCAGAACCACAAAGTAATGGGTTGGGACAGGGATTTCTGTATTTCTTACATGCCTACAAAACAAACATTAATTAAGGGATTTATCTAGATATCAAGTATTAAAACCACTTACGACATTAATAATTTATAGAACTTATCTCACCATAGGTCTTTCACTACTATATGGCTCATTTATTTTATAATTGAAATAAATAGCTGATGGGTTAGACAGCCTCACTATCTGTTTCATGAACAGCCAAACACACAGAGATTAGTCTGTTTGCTACAAGCAGTCCCACTGAAACCAACAGGATTGCTTACATGGTCAACACTCTATTTTGCCAAAGACAGAGATCTCTTCATTTGGAAGAGGCAAGATAGAGCACTGTATTCGCCCTTCATTACACTAAGAATTTCAACCACATGAAACTGAATTGGAGAAGAGTGACAAGAAAATTAGCTTCTGGTTCCTTGCCAGCAAGAAATGCCAGAATTATGACTTGTGGCTGTGTGCTATAGCAACCAGTTTAGGACACCTAATTCAAAATGTCTTTGCCTCCCTTTTCTGGCTATTCCGTGAACATCGTCACTTTTGTGTATAAATTTAAGAGGAGCGGAATGCTTCCCAAATTTGCTGTACATCTTCAGTGTTCAACAAAACACCACCACTGAAATCGTTATACTGCTTTGTATGACTGACTAACCATGCTGAATAAAACATGCTTATTCCAAACTGTAGACAACATTATGTGGTCAACTGGGTATTACAGCATTCTACTTGGAAGGAAGTTCTAGTCTCTCCTCCCTTCCACCCTCCTACTTCGTGGCAGAGTTGATTTTCCCATTCCTAAACCATTTTTGACAGATGTGGTATTAAGTCTAGCCTTGAATAAAACATCTCCAGTGACAGACTCAGCTGTGCAGATTTCCCAGCACTTTTCTACTACGTAAGTGTTCTTACTGTCACAAGGCGTTTTCCCTATATTTGGAACAATCTAAGTTGTTTGTTCTTCTTCTGTTTTTTCCTCCTTCTGTCCTCACTCACTAACATAAATAAGGGGTCTTTATCCTTTATATTTCTCTTTTATAAATTTTTTAATGTAATTCTTCTCTTATTCCTGTTTCTACACACAGATGAATTTTAAAATGTATTTTGTTATGCTACCAGAGCTCACTAAAATGTACCTAGAACTCGTCAGAGCTTCAAGTGACCTGTGTAAGCCATAGCTATGCAAAAGTGCCACTCGGGAATGTTACATTTTACATTCCCAGTATACATGATTCAGTGAAGGCAAACACAGAAATCTGATCTTTGTTAAAACACATCAGTTTGAGGCAACAGTGAGAAACAACAGACAGGTGAGTGACCACAACACGAAAGTGAGCAAATTATGCTTAAGTACATCTTCTGCATATGTAGATGTCATATATTCTCCCAGTATTTCTGCTGCAGGGACCCGAAAATCTAGGCATAAGCTTGGGAAACAAATTACCTGTCTGTATCTGTCCATATGTACATGGATACACATGTAACTGCAAAGCTGTTTTCTCTTTACTGGAACTTCAGCTTCTACAGTACTGTATCAGCTTGCAAGAGCATTTGCTGTTGTATGAGGAACAGTGGATGTACCATTACAAAGGGAATACTCCATTCTCTGTGATACTTGTTTCTTGTTCTTTGTGAGTGGAAGTTTGTTGGTGTGGAAATACAGTGGGAAATAATTTGGAGTTTGACTTCTGGCTTTTCCATGTACTTACTGCTTAATTTCATCAAGAGTATCAAAATGGCCATCATAATTGTAGTCAAACACTGGTCCACTGATAACATTTACTCCATTCCTTTCTCTAGCATACTCCTGAAGAAGCACATTATGGAAATAGTCCCATATGTCTGTCATTAAAAGAAAATATAAGCATATTTAACATAAATTTGAAGTTATTTCACCACTAAAGAAAAAGAACATATTTCCTTTTTTGCTCTCGATTAATAATAAAAAGTCCTAAACTAAACTGCCTGTAAATCAACTCTTCGTTACACAAAATTTGGATTTAATCAGAAGAGACATACTCTCACTCACCATTGAAAGAGACACAGTAAATGCTATTATAGCTCTGCGATACCCATTGCACTACTGGAGATAATGCATTCGATCTGAAGCTGAAACTACAATTCTAGAGCTGCAAAGTCATTTATTTCTGGCCTATCTGCTGGCATCTGCAACTGTGCCAATTAGTAGGAACCGAGATAATGGCTTTATGAGAGAAGTATTTACCACCTGAGAGTTAGTCTAACTCTGCAGAACTCATGTCAAATATCACTAGACAATTTGGCTTATTTCACAGATGTTACTTGAGAGAATACAATTTGTAGGATATAAGCTAGTGAGACTATTCAAATTTTTACAGCTATCTTGGCAAAAAAAACAGATGCGTCTGGGGGGTTGAGGACATCCCCTATTGATTTACCTCTTGCTTATGGTCTAGTGTAACTTCCTGTAAGTTTAAATCTTTTGTAGAGTTTTCCTTGGAAAATTAGATTTTTCATAATATCTTTGATTTACTTAGAAGATTAAAGCCACATAGGTTGTCTGGATCTCTGTTTTTCATATGACATGAGTAAATGAATAAAAGAGGTCTGATTGCATTAGAAAGGTAGTTACATCATTGCTTTTCCTCCAGCGTTTTCCTTAAACAATTCCTCCTTCTATTCTTTGTCTAAGAAAATGAGCCTAGGCCTAAGAGTAAAACAGGACGATATGCAGTTGTAGAAAATTTCTTATCAGTGATTATGAACAAATGTGAGTCAGGCTTGATGGAAAGAGTTGATGTAGCTTACTGCACTTGTGTAATAGAAACATCTGCCTGAAATAAATATTCCAAGATTAATATTGTCTGATTTGAGTTTCTGCTTGATGAAGCAGACGCTGTATCAGGGCACTGTTTACAAACTTTGTCCTGTCTTCTCTTGAGACCTTGCAAAAGGAAAGAAAAAATGCCATTTTCATTCACCTTGAACATTTCCCCAAGAGGATATTTTCATGAGTTTCATAGCTAGCATTTCATGTTAGGACAGCACACAGAAGATGAGAAAATTCAAAAGGTGGACAGGTACACCTAAGCAGAGGTCAGACAGGACTACACACAGAAAAAAATTAACTTACCTAAGTGCGTTTTAAAAGTTCACACATCTACTTTTATAAAGTTTTAAATATATTTTCACAAGATCTGGATATACTTCAGGCAATACATTAATGTTTTTAAGTCCTTGTCACAGCTTTATCAAATCCAGAATTATAATACAGAAAATTAATCAAAATTAATCAAAACTCTGCAACCTACCTCTGAAAGCTCTATACATGGGAACAATATTGCTCGTGAGTAAGGCATCATACTGTTCAACAGCAGATGAATAGAAGTCTATATAAAAGAACAAAGTATAAATTAATGAAATACTATACAAAGATGAATTTAATTCAATTACATTTTACATTTGAGCATGACTGTATGATCCTACTGCAAACATATCTCCAAATTTGTTTGTACAAGCTGTTCAATAAAGTAATTATCAAATAATCAAATTTGACAATAGGAAATGAATATTCATACAGAGGAAGAGGGACAGCCCTTCACTCCAACCCTTTACACCTCAACCTTTACATCCAACCAGTTTCATCACATTCAATCTGTTCCATTTTTTTTTTAAAGACAAACTTAAATGTTCTAAACTAAAATATTTAGATGCAAGTAGCAGTTGCCCTTTTGGTCAGTCTACAAACACTGGAAACCTTTTTCTGCCCAACATGCTGATCCGAAGAAGTTTGTTTTGGTGTTTGAGTATATGTTTAAACACAAACCCACATCCAGCTGATTAAGACTTTCTAAGCTCTAGCTATAAAAAGAACCATGCTCACTGGGAGGGTAGAGGAAACTGCGGGTGAAGGTCAGCCCTTCTGGGTAGTTGGAACAATTTTGGCTCCGAGCAACGGGGATTCTAACATCAGCCCGCAGACAGTCTGAAACAGTGGGAGGAAGAGGAGATGTGTTTTCCTGTGAAAAGGGGGAAAAAAAAAGAAAGTATTACACCCACGGCTGTGGCTAACCCAATGCTTTGTATGGTTTTAACTTTCTAGAATGGACTTCATTGAATCTTCTCCTATTTTCATAGTGAATCAGGTCAATGTAAGTAACGGACACTGATGTTTTCTGCCTAGTGTTTTTCTTCCTCTTCTGTTTTTAGGTAATTCAGGGAAATCCTTGTGCAGCATGTAAAATTGTAGTAGCAAAATAAGGTTATACCTTAAGCAAAAACAGGTGACAAGTTTGGCTCATTCGTCACTTTGACATATTTCTGGAAACACCAATTTGACGTCACATCCTCCTGGAAAGCAGCTAGTATATAAAGATGACACTATCACCTCATCTTAGCATCTGAGGCTGCTATCTGCAATAATAAGAGTCTGTGCTGCTGAAGAGTTAAAGATAATAAATTCATAGTAAATTCAGTACATTTTACTGGCTAGCTTCACTAACTTCAATGACACATGTTAACATGCACACTAGGTAAGATCTGGCCAAAAGTGATTCTGATGAGTATAGTTGTTTCTATAACCATGTTTTGTATAACCTTTTCTGTAACCTTTATTGTAATTTTACGATAGCATTAAGTAAAACATCAGAATATGTTTTTCTGTGTTTAACTGCATTCTCTTTTTCATACTCATTTACATGTAATTTATTTTCATTTTGGTAAAATGGAACATATTCATTTGCTTTATACCTTTATAAATGGTAGCTAAACATCTAAATTGATTTTCAGTACCCTGTTTAATTTGATCAGTTAAAACCGAGCAGAAATAAAGAACTGGAATGTTCTTCTTGTGCCTCTTTGTACTCCTTGATTTAATCTCTCTACTTACTTTTACGAGAATTCCTGTAGATGGCCATATTATAGTCAGGTTGTATATTAATGGAAAATATATATACCACATGGAATGAAATAAAAAAGACAAAAGGCTGCCTTTGCTACATGAGCAGATAAGCTGTCATTGTCAAGCGAATGGAAACTCCAATACAAAACTGCATCCAATTCATTTGAGCAATTTGTCCTTTCTAGTGGCCAAATCAATAAAAAAAGGTTAATGGATCAAGGTCACTGAAGAAATCAATATTTTAAACTTAATAATTGAGGTGTGATATTCAAACAATGGCTTCAACTTCTTTATGGTCTCTGACGAGAAACCTGTATCAAAGCAACAAAGGTCTGAGTAAATATGCCAAGGACTGTCCTGAAAAGAACTTCGTTCTTCTCACTAAATACAGTGGTTACACCTAATGATATCCAAATACAGCAGGGAATCTACTTTGACCTATATCATGAATCTGGGTTATTAATAGCATTCACGTTTTCTCCAGCTTGAAGTGATAAGGACACCACTCGACTCTTTTCTCACTATTTCACAGTTCTTAAAGCTAACTATATGACCTATGAGCTCTAATCCAAGTGCCAAGGCACGAGGACAGTGTTTTAGAGCTGTCTGTCTATCACATATGTAATACATTATATAACCTGTATTCTCCTGAGCACTCCCATACATTTAGGAGATGAAGGCTACTCATGTCTATTTCCATTGGACTCCACAGGAGAAAATTCTCCAACTGAAGAAATGAGAATTCATAATGAACCTACGAACTCTCAAAATACTGAAAAAGCAACCACTCAGGAATATTTCAGCTTGTTTTTTCAAGGATCTACAAGTCAGCAAGTAAACAATATCAAAAGCTGTTGAGACATGAGAACAGCTATGTCAGAATCACTTTTTAATACAATGACATCAACAGTTAATGCAACCCCAGATTGCAAGCGGTATTGCTAGTGCTCTGTGAACTAATACACTCACTCTGCTACAACCTTTCTTCCTCAAAATAGAGGAATAAGCTGTTTTTAAACAGATGGTCTATCAGTAAGAATAGAATGATTCTCGAAGAAACTGTTGAAACTGTTTATTTATTAAGAAATGAGATCTTGACAGTGATAGCCACTGCCTCAAAACTTAAGAATCAGAGAAAAACCATCAATCACCAATTCAACAGGTTTAGTCCTTTGGCTCCTTGTCTTTCAGGTCAAAGAACCATAACGTCTTCTGAAGAAAACAGTTACAACTAAAAAATGGCTTTGCCTACCACATCATACATTACCTTTTCTGATGCAGGTTATTGTCTTTTGACGAGCTAATAATTAATGTCAAGAAGCATGAGTCATTTGCATTACATGACAGACTTTAAGCATCTGCTGTGGTCTGTCATATCACAGCCACCTCCAGGAATCTTTTTTTCAGTAGTCAAGAAGAAAAAACACTAAATCACAAAAAAACCCCTCCCATAATCCCCAGTGCACTAAGCATTAGTTCCAAAAATCCCAGTGATTTATACAAGTCTGTCCTGGTTTCAGCTTAATTCAGAGTTCATTTTCTTCCTAGTAGCTGGCATAGTGCTGTGTTTTTGATTTAGGATGAGAATAATGTTGATAACATACTGATGTTTTTAGTTGTTGCTCAGTAGTGCTGACACTAGTCAAGGACTGTTCAGCTTCCCATGCTCCGCCAGGTGCACAAGAAGCTGGGCAGGTGCACATCCAGGACAGCTGACCCAAACTGGCCACAGGGCTATTCCATACCTTGGAATAGTATATTCCAATATATATATATATATTTATATATATATACACGCCATACCATATGGCGTCACACTCAGTATAGAAACTGGGGGAGTTGGCCGGGGGGCAGCGATCGCTGCTCGGGGCCGGGCTGGGCATTGGTCAGTGGGTGGTGAGCAACTGCATTGTGCATCACTTGGTTTGTATATTCTTTTAGCATTATTATTATCATCATTATTTTCTCTTTCTCTGCTGTCCTATTAAACGGCCTTTATCTCAACCCACGGGTTTTACTTTTTTTTTTCCCCAGTTCTCTCCCCCATCTCACTGGGGCGGGGAGGGGAGGGTGAGTGAGTGGCTGTGTGGTGCTTGGTTGCCAACTGGGGTTAAACCACAACAAGTCTCATTGCTGTTTTCATCCCATTGCAAGATACATAGATTGTTAGACGTTTTAATACGTATTTATGGTAAACTTCAGTGATTCTACACAGCAAAGCCATTTAAATTCCACAGGTTTCTGCAGGCAAGTGGATCTTTTTGCAAGAAAATCTGCCTTCCTCCCTGGCAGATGAGTATAAAACCTCAAGAAAATACATGCCCTTCAATCTTAAATTTTCCTTTGACTGAGAATACTAAGTAACCAAAACTCTGACATAATTTATTTCAGATCTGTAACTATATGTTATTCATAATATCCCTGATTCTGATATCACATGCAGGTGCATTAATACTGTGCAGGTTTGATATACCAGCTCAGTTTCAAGACTTGCAAATCACACAAAACCAGCAAATCTCCATCCCGAATCATCTGTTACACCGTTTATGCCCTTCTTTATAGCACCTAATTTCAAGAAATGCTCCACCTTACAAATTGTGTAAATCATTGCACAGGCTTTATCTACAACATAAATAACCCAGGATGCAATAAAAATTCAGTAGAAATTGCATTTTTCTGTCATTGCCAAGTATTGTAGCCAAAGCTTACAGTCAAAGGCATTAGCTCTGTCTCTCTGTCCTTCCACTGCTGTTGTACTTTATCAAGCTTTTTTCTCTTGATTAGTACATGTTGTAATAAAAAATTGTGATGTCAGCTTACTGTGTAAGGTAAGTCAGTGAGCGAGCTCTTACAACCTTTCACTGTTGTGTCTCAGAGTATTACAGAGGAAATCTATTCTTACCTATTCTTTCTGTAGAAAACATACACCATTGTATTAGAGTCTGGCGTGACCTATGTCCTCATATACTTCAGTCTCAATCATTCACTGCTTCCCACAATGTCGCATAAACCACTATAAGAAACTTCTGCAAATATGTATTTCTGGTGGTTTAGATGTTATATTGGGCAAGACCTTTATACACTTCTTTTCCAACTGAGAATTTGGTTTTCAACAAAGGAAAATGTCTGAAAAGTTATTCACTTTTTTGAGCTTTTTGCTGCTGGTGCTGAAATATTAAAAAGACCCCAGCTCTGGTTGGACTTTTTAATCTTTTCAAAGCAAAATTAGAAAAAAACCTGCCCACAATTAACTGGTTTTCATTGGAGTAATGCACTTTCATAGTAAGCTATAAGAGCAGATCTTCAAATATGGTGAAGTAAAAACAATCTTTGGTGAAATGGACATTTATTTCACTAGACTTTAAGCCTTCTTAGGGTTGGATTTGTGATCCTTCACCTAGACTGTGAAAATTCAGTAGAAAGTATGGAGTAAAACTTTCTGAAATACTAACATTCTAGCAGCACATATATGATTAAAATAATTTCCCCGTATTTGTCATAAAATAAGAAATCACGTAGATATAAATAATGGTTCTCTTCAGACAGAAAAATCAGTGTAAAAGTTATTTCCTCAGGGCAGCTTAGAAAAAAAGTCAAATTTTCAAAATTCAAATTTTCAAATTTCAAAAGCCCATGAATGTCCACTAGTTTACTGACCCTGAAAACTCAAACAATTTTTTCCAGTTCCACATGTCCTTGAACTCTCAGGGGCTCATTCAGATATAACTACATTTTTCAGAAATTATATAATGTAATAGAGAGCAAATGAACAGCACATACAGAAGTATGCATTGGTACAAACTGTCTTGCATAGTTGTACAAAAGTTTAATAGCAAAAAGATCATGATATTCATAGGAAAACTTAAAAGCTTCTGATTTAGGAAATCACAGCCTGCTTTTCCTCAGGAATTGACAGGCAAGTTGGAGCACTGTCTTCACAGCTCATCGGTTTTACAGAACAGGCCTGATGGAACCAGCTTACCAGCAGCTCTATTCCTCTATTCTTCTCTATCTTTTGTGTCCTTAACAGATGGCCATTCCCACTTCTTGAAACAATATCTTAAGATAGTTGAAACTTAAAAGATCAAAGACACTTTTTCCTTTTCAGGCATATGGGCCTTAGTCACATGATATCCACCAGTCCTTAACCAGGATTCCTGATGAATGAATCACATTTTCAGTCTGTTATATTCCAAATTTAAGAATAGTATGGATATTTAATTACTTACAGTCTTATTCACAGTGTATGCAGTCCACAGTGGCATCCAGATATCATAGCTGTATCCACTCACATACTGATGATGGGAAAGGAGGCAGTAGACATTTTTCTTCTGAAGAACTTTGGGTCTCCCATACGGCAAATGATATGAGTATGCCTGCTTCACTAGAATTTAAATAATAATTATTGATTCATTCTTCTGTAACATATTGGATGGCACAAAGGTTTAAGAGAGCAGAGAAAAAAATGTAAATTAAGACATTAAAAAAAACAAATAAAACCAACAGTAAACATGGGCATGTGTTTCTTTAAGCTCTTAGCTTATGAGTGGAATAAAAAAATGTAGAAAATGGTTTTCATGTTATGTTTGACATACAAAAGTCAATGTAATATATCAGACTTGCAAATTCTTGTTTCTTTGCAATTTCATACCCATATAAATCTTTTTAACTTATCTTGCCAGTGGAGTGAAATTTACATCTTATTTGGCTAGGAAGTACTACAATGCTTCCTAAAATTTCCAGAAACCCCACAAAAAAGCACAGGAAATATCTATGGGAATTTTTGATCAGAGAAAGGCAAAGTTATGATTACAAGGGGGGGAACAAGTGTTATGGCATATAGCCTGCAAGTGCTCAGGCCTTCTACAAAGACCACTGAAACCTGTGGTTTTTTCCAAGATTTTAATGGGATTCAGATCCGATTCCTACACATAAACGTTGCTATAAGAGTATCAATTAGCATTTTTAAAAGAAATGCAACAAAAAAATAAAAAAAGTTACGCTTCTGACTTGGCTTTCCTATTTCACTTTAAACTGTAATTAACATTGCAAAAATTCCCACTGAAACCAATAACATAAAGCATAGCCTTAAAAATATTGCTGTCCTTTTCATATCTTGCTACTTACTTTCTTCTGTGGTGAGATTTAACCTCTCATTTACTTCTGAAACATTCGATATCTGTAAAATATAAGAGAATAATTCAGAATGAATCTATAGTTTAGAAAAACCAAAGAAAAGAGAACATACTTGACAAAGATGATTAAAAGATCCCAGAAGCCCCTACTTACGTTCATGCATGTGCATCCCAAGTCATCTATGGGAGTCAGACGGGAAACTGGACATGAAGAAGGAGATGAGTCTTCTTTTGCATGTGAAGGATTATAAAAAGGTTTTTTTAAGAGGTGATTCAAGCTGCCATGTGTTCCATTGTTTGGTGCTGGTGTAATACGCAGCAAATCTGTTGAAACATTTGAAATTAAACATATTTGAAGACTAAAATGGCATTTTTAACTTACCAATTCTACACATTTCCTATGCATTCATTCTAAATCTAGAAGAATTAGCTTATTCTGTTATCTAAACTATTATAGTAACTACTACCATCAACTTGCAATTTTCTAGGTATGAAGGTTCATTGCTATTTTCCACTGCATCAAGATCTGGTAATTATGGATTTGTGTACTGTTGATACAGTTTTATACATTGCCATAACATTCATAAGATTAGATGTTTTAATGCAGAGTACAAACGTGATTGCAAATGCATCACATTGTGAAGTGTACTAGCCTATCACATTTTTGTGTGAAGCCTTAAGCCATATTTTCTGAGGCACAGACTTCCTAACTGCTCACTGCTGGGACTGCAATGGTCCATGTTAAGTTATGAGCAAGAGTGGTAAGTCTCTACAAGATTCTTATCCCACAGTTATTCATAGGCTTGATTTCAACAGTAAGCCCACATGGCACGAGCGCTTCTCTCCGATTCTTTAGTGGAATCCTTGTGCAATCAGAAACAACCTTCAGAGCCGAACAATTTTTAGCAGTTAATGTTTTGGCACTATACAGAAGGCAAAAGAGCATGGCTTCAGTATTTTGGGTGAAAAACCTAGCTTCTGAATGAATTCACTCAATTTTTAGTTACTCGTCTTTTAGCTCTTACAACACTGATATTTGAAAACACTGTTGGTTTATCATCTAAAGTACTGGATTGTTTCTACTCACCACACATAAGGTTGTAAACCTCGATGTTTTCAAAAGCATCCACTTCTGTTTTCTCCTTAAAGCTTGGGCCGTATGCTAAGAATATAGCCTGGATTGTAATAAAACAAAACTTGTTATCTGAAGGAATCCAAATTAAAAAAAAATTCATTTGCATTTTATGGAAACAGGGACACTGGAACAAAATATAGTCTTTTCACAGTCGTAAAGTTAAAATACAGGATTGTTCTGGTAAAGAAAGCAAATTTTGCCCATTGCATATAATTTGAAGAAAAATGCAAAGCATAAATTCATTTCTCAGGATACTTAAAACTATATAATGAATCTTGGGAGAGGGGTGTTCTTTAATATTTTGATGCATACTCTACGAAAATTATTGTTTGCTGTTTCAAATTCACACCCTCTTACGTTTTCATTGCAACAGCCAGTAACAATGCCATTTCAACAAATGCTAGAGTTATGACACTCACAGATCCTATCTAAAGGCTAATATTGAGCCAGAAATATAAGCATCGGGGTGGGGGGGCCTTGTGTGTTTGTTTGAATACATGTTGCATTCTCAAAAGTCTTTGGGTCACTTAAAAGCATATAGCTACGGCTAAAGCAAGGAGCAGGGAACTGGGGAGGCCCATCCCAAGCTCAGCAGAGACCTGTATCAGTACCATGAACGGTACAATACAGTGCTGGGCAGACCTTGCTGGGGTCTGCAAGCATTGTAGCAGAACACTGATACTACTTACAGTCTCACATTAGTTTCTACTACTTTATAAGCCTCCTGAGCTGCCTGCCATAAGATACAGGAAACATGACTAAACAGGACAATGATCTGGTCTAAAATAATATTATTATGTTCCCATAAATAGAAAAGGAATTTTTAATTTATTTTAGCAAGACAACATTAAGACATTTTGCTCCTTTATAAAGAAAAAAAATTTCCTCAATCATTGTGCCAGCCTCATAAGGTTATCTATGATTAAGGTTTCCATGTTAACCAGAATTTACCTTTTCTTTCCATACAAATATTCAACACCATTCTGATCAGAAGATTGCCATATGCTTTTAATATAGTTGTGAAGATCTGGAAGAATCCGATTCTTAGGCACAGAATATGGGACTAGTAGTGGCATGCTTGACCTTACTTAAAGTTTCACATCACAGAAAGTACATGAAAAACCAAAAGCTTAACACGTCAAAATATTTTCACTGTAACCAGAAGTGAAAATGAGATGAAACTGCAATACAGGCTATACTAACATACAGGTTATACTAATGACTTTTTTGCTCTGATGGTAGGATTACGTCTTGTAAGATAAGCAAAGACAATGAGATTAGTTTACTTGAGCACACAGGCTTTCAGTTACTTAACAGAACTCACAGAGCCTATGGAGATTTTTCAGTCATTGCTTCAGTAGAAGAATGAAAGAATTCAGTGTTCCATAGCTAAACACGGTATGCTTGGTTTACTGTAGTCTATCTGGCTCCATGGAGTTAAGGTCAGCCCAGACAAGTTTTACTACAGGATCCCAAGGAAGCAGGCCTTGTACACATCAATGAAAGGCAATACAAATATACGGACCCAGTATATGTTCACAGTTTACATGTCTGGGTGACATGGAAAAAAAAAGCACACTGCAAAAATTATCATATATTCTATATTCTGGTGGTTCACCTAGCACATTGTGATTTTCTATATAAGAAGGCGCAAGACTTGAACAGAAATCATCTTACCTCCATACTTTTAAATTCGTTGTTATAGCCATGGTTACCCCTATCACAGTATGTGTAACTTCTGTCCCTAAGGAGAAACCATCATATAGTGTTAATAAAAATGGTACAAATAGAACCAGTTAATAACAGACATCCTGAATCTCTGGACTCTGGATCATGTCTTAAGAACTGACTCTGACATAATACTGTAGTACTCTTTGCTCATCCAGTGTTTGCTCTTATGAAGATCTCTTTCTCCTGTAACAGGGATTGCTATGGACAGAAATAAATTATCCTAAGTAGCTACTAAGTGTACAGTGAATCAACATTTTCAAAGTAAATTGAAAAAAATTAGTATTTCTCAACGGAGGTCTTCACCTAGCTTCAAGTTTCAGAACAAGTGTAATCTGCTTAGGAAGAATTCTTTAGTTATACTCTGTGGTATCTACATTTTAACAGAAAACTTATAATGGGAGAACTCTGCTGTTAGCGTCTGTGGGACAATATAAATAAGACTGCAAAGGATTTTGCCTTACAAGGTAGTGCATTTTCATCATGGATTCTAAAGGGTGAAGGAGAGATGTGGATGTGTGTGTGGGTTATAGAATTAATAACGTGTCAGAATAGTCTGACTTACAATGACTAACACTTGTTTTAATTTACCCGTTGCTGAGATACATGGAAAGATAAAGTGAGAGTCATCCCATACTGATTCAATGCACATTTTTCAAGCACATGTATCCTGTTTTCAGAAGCACAAGAACATCTGAGCACAGTTAAAAGAAGGGTGAATATGAGATTTTTCAGTGGGCATTTCATATGTCCAGGACAGTTATTTGGTTGCAGCAAAACAAACAGTCAAGTCATATACTGATCGGGCATTTTCTACTATTTGAGTAGTCTTGAAATTCCAAGTCGTCTCATGCTTCTCCTACTGCAATACTGTAGCTCAGTAAATACAGTATCACTACTAACACCACAAGCTTTCAATTGAGTTTTCAGAGCCCCAGGACTACGCTTGTCTGAACTGATCTTGACTTACTCAGAGCTATTTTTTTTACTCTTTAGCTCTTAAGCAATTTTTTGTAATGACAAGGTGGTTATGTCTAATTTGTTATCAGCTTATCTTTGCATGGCAAAGACATAGTTTCTATATAGATAGCAGTAATAATTAGTTATTTTTTGTAGAATGAAGACTAGGCTAGAAACAACTCACCAATGGTTGATTAAAGAAATGCAGATCTGGAACTGAGCAAAACCAGACTTTGAGGTTAGAAAGAGAATAAAGAACAAGTATCTAACACATGTAGAATGCACCATATCTAGTGCACTGAGATGTCATGTTAACCTGTAGGCCAGTGAAGAATGAGCAAGCTAGTAGTGTTAACATTCATGCAGGAAGGACCCCATTTGGATCACTGAGTGAGGAAGAAGAAACATTGACCTCATATTCCTCCTGATGAAGGATTCGTAATGCTGATTACTGGCCATATCCACACATGCAGCAGACTGAAGCCATCAACCTTAGGACCCAGAAGGGCAGTGGAGGGGTGACCGTAACACAGGGAGAAGGGCTAGATACGAGGAAGGCTTCGTATAACAATTTTAACTACATTATTTTTGAGACTTTTTCTGTGTAATAGTATTAATTTCTTTATTTTCTTTATTTTCTGTTTTCTTCTTTTTTTTTCTGTAAAAATTTGATCTGGAGTAATGATGGTTCTTTTATTGGACTGTTAAGATTTGAATCATACTAGTAATACATTCTCGGCTTTATGTATAAGGCACGTTTCCTTTTTACACATAGTAAGATTTTAAGTGTAACAAGTCTAAAGCAAAACAGGAAATGAAGAATCTGTGAAGGAAATTAAAGGAATGAGAATGGGATGAAAAAGATAACAGTCCCACATATTATGTTCCCTCCCAGCCAGCCACTGTCGATCCACCAGAAGATGAACTTTATCAATACGAACGTTGTTAGCATAGTGGAATCGTTTTGGCAAGTCAGGGGTCAGATAAGGCTTGAAGTGCTGAGGGGATCTTTTGCACTGTGCAAGGGGAAAGAGCCCAGTCATGAGTTTTGCTTGGTATTGAAAATAAACCCATTATTAAAAATTATCACGAGCATCTTTGTGACAGGAATGTAAGCACAAAGCACATTATTCACAGATAGCCTCCCTGCAGATCTCATTTTTGTCCTCAAAAGCAATGGAAGGAAACATGGCTTTTTTTGGAACTGTTTGAAAATATACTGCTGTAATACGTATAGCAAGTTCACAAATACTGTGGTAAAACTACTCCTAAGGCTGAAAGACATTTAGTAGTAATGTTTAGTCCATATGTCCATACTAGTATGACTAGCATCTAGCATGAATAATTACACTCTACAAGAGAAAGTTTATTTCTGCCATCTTCTATTACTTTACAAATCAATAAATAACAAAGAAAACCAAGTATACATAACATAGTACAGCCTAGGGTTTTAGTTGCAAGACTGAACATGTACTCTCACGCCATGTAAATGTCCAGTGCTCCACTGGTAGCTAAAGCCCTTAGCTTTTACATCCACATTTAATGTGTTAATATAACTGTTGTGTTAGCAGGCATGCCATGAAAGAGTTGGGCATTGAGAGCCTAATGACAACCGAATGACATACTGCAAAGATTTAACTGCCATTAGGCCATTGGGAGCATTCCCTCTGGCTGCAAGCACCATGCCAATGCTTCAGAAGTGTGGCTCCTGACTAAGAATCCAGCACTGGGACAACACAGAACATCTAAAATGCTGCTAAGAAGCTGGGTAAGCCTGTTTTACCACACAGGCAGTACAAACTATAGTATGCTTGGAGTCTGATCTGACATGTTCACCTCTAAGTACTAGAATGACTCTGCACAGAATGACATTTAACATGTGAAACAAGAGTAAGTGTGCCTGGACAGTCATCAAAGAAGCATAGCGGAATCCAACAACATGAAAAATAAGGATTCAATGGGTTTGCTAGCCCGGGAGAGGAGGTCATTCTACAAAGGCTAGTCTAATTAAAGGGAAAAATAGAGGAAATCAACATACAATATGACTTTATGTCTATTGAGTAGCAATTAATATACAACACACAACTCCCTTCTTTGCCCAAACTCCTTATTCTAAGAACTTGAAAGGGAAAAAATACACAAACTCTAACTATTTATGAACAGAAAATGAAAGAGATACCAGGCTATTCCAGTAATGGAGATGTCACATGTCTAACTATTAGCAGTTGCAGTTTCAGCTGGGGTTGAGAACACGCAAACTGGGCTATTCTCCTCACATTAATGCTCTTTGATAAGATGGGCTCCACATCAT
>VZTL01058390.1:26467-47410 GCA_013400535.1 Scopus umbretta | reverse complement strand
GTCTTATGTCCTTTGTTTTTAATAATGTAACTATGGCTAAATGTGTTGGTTTGGTCTTTTGTTGGTGGGTTTTTTCCCCCCCCAGAGAAAACTAGCTTATAGCACTGGAAGTTTTCAATGAACTTGTTTCTGAAATACCGTAGTAGCTATTTTTCATACTAGCAACATATGCTTTACCTTAAGTAATTTCTACTTAGAGGTATGCCATCCTGGTAATTTTTTTAAACATAACAATTACAGTATTGTGAAGTGCAATTTTAATCAGAAAGTGAATTTATATACAAAAAAGTTTCAGGAGGCAGTTCATAACTGTATTTGACCTGTGTTAGTTATTGGTCACTTCACAGCTAAATCTGGCTAACCTCAATATAAAAATCTTTAAAGTAAATCTTTTTTGATCAAGGTGGGATCAGTAGTAGAAGATTCTTCTTGTCAGATTATACCTCCTTATGTTTTATTTCTCTCAAGTCCATTATTGCTGATGAAGTATCAGACACATGAAATGTTAGATAAACAGCATAGGACAAGATGAGCAGATAGTTCTGGGTTTTATGGAGAATTAGTTTTTTCATTTCACTGCTTTATTGCCTTTTTTCCCTTCTAACACTAAAACAGTTTAAATACAATGTTCCAAATATCATGTTAAAGAGTTAAGGTTGTAACTTCAGCCAATGAAATAATAACTTTCTGAAAACTGCCCTTTCAGTAAAGCCCACTGGAATGTTAGCTGTGCTGATTTAATTGTTTTTAAGTTTATTTGTCACATCTAAAGCTTTATGATGTCTCTCTAAGAAAATATATACACTTATATCTAAAGCTAAAGACTATTTTATGCCTACTTACTGTGGACACACTTTATTAGGTGTTAGATCATAATGCTATTATAGGCAGAAAATACTTTTACATGAGAAGAGTGGCAAATTTGCATATAAAATTATTTTAAAATAACTTTTTTGAAATTATTTCAATGGGAATATTTTTTAACAATTTTCATTCTGTTAGTAGTTTCGTCCCTTAGATTTTCTTACAGTAATAAATTCTGGTTTAAGTATGCTTTATTTTATTATTTTCAGCACAAAGCGTGTGGATCATTCAAATACAAGACTGGCTTCACAGCTTGATCGAAATCCAGGTAGACTTCCTAGTCTGATTTTGGTACCTTTTTTTTCTTTTTGGTGGGTTTAGTGGGGGCTTTTTGGTGGGTTCAGGGGGTGGGGTTTGTGGTGTTATGTTGGGTTTGGGGTTTGATGGGTTGGTTTGTTGGGGTTTTTTGGGGTGAGTTTTTTTTGTGGGGTTTTTTTGGGTTTTTTTGATAGTGGTGTTTTTTCAAATGTAAATGGCTTTAATCATGAATCCTGTAAAAATCCTGTAAGATTTCCCTGTGATCTTTTCCAGCCCTGCCCCACCTTTCTGTTGTTCTGTCTACTGTTATTTTTCTTCTCCATCATCTCTCTCTTGCTTTACTCTTTAGACTCTCCTATAAGTTCTTCTTGTTTCCCCCTTACCTTTATGTGTGTCTGCTTCACTGCTTTATTTATAATTGTAGTATGTATTAAGCTGTTTTGCTTTTTGTTCTTCTTAAGTAATTTTTAAAAGCCAAGCATTATTTGAGGGTGTCTCAATGTCACGGTGACAAGACCAGTACAACAGTCATTACAGAGATACTTCTGTGCTCATTTGCTTTTGCACTTTATTATGTGGAATAAATTGATGGGAAATGCATGAGTGGAACTGCAGGAATAATTTTGAAAATGGAAGAGTGACTAAGAAGGGAAAAAACGCGGTCAAAAATATGAAATGTCACTTTGCATTCACTTGGAGTAGTTGCTCCTTAAAAAACGGGGGGGTGGGGGTGGAGAATGACCTTGAAACAATGTTGCTGTTAAAAAAAGTGTAGGATTCAGTGTGAAGTGATAATTGGCATTCAAGCTTGATGTTTTTCTGCAGATTCAGATAATAACCCAAATTGAATTTTCCTGCAGGTTCAGACGATAACAACCTGAATTCAATCTTCTATGAACATTTAACCCGTTCCCTTCAGCACAGCCTATGTGGAGATTTGTTGTTGGGTCGGTGGGGAAACTATAGTACTGGGGACTGCTTCATCCTAGCCTCTGACTACCTCAATGCACTAGTACACCTTATAGAGATAGGAAATGGCTTGGTCACCTTCCAGCTGAGGGGGCTTGAATTCAGAGGTGAGTGTTTTACACTTCCTTAGCTGTGCTAAAAAGCGGACTTCTGCTTTGGAAACCTAATTATTTTCGGCTCCATCTTTTAAATTAATTGCTTTGAAAATTGGCTGCAGGACCTCTTTCTGCCCCTGTCACTTATGAGGAAAAACTCACTTGCTCTAGCAGGGTTGATGCTAAGTCTCTCTTTCTATTTTAGTGCAATATGGCTACCATAATTGATTCTTAGAGATGCCTAATTAAAATGTGATCCTAGAGTGATAAATATCCAAATTTCTTGTGTTCATTGGCAGATAGTTCACTTGGTGTTACGGAAACGTAATTGGAGACTAGTTGGATTCTAAACACTTAAACACAAGTCGGCACTAAAGCAATCGTATGAAGGGTTCAACTCTTTCCTCTTTTGTCTATTTTCTCCTAAGGAACGTACTGCCAGCAACGAGAAGTAGAGGCCATCACTGAAGGTGTAGAGGAAGATGAAGGGTTTTGTTGCTGTGAACCAGGCCACCTTCCTCACATGCTTTCCTTTAATGCTGCCTTTGGACAGCGTTGGTTGGCTTGGGAAGTACTTGTGACAAAGTATGTTCTGGAGGGTTATAGCATCACTGACAACAGTGCGGCTTCCATGCTTCAAGTCTTTGATCTCCGGAAAATTCTCACCACTTACTATGTGAAGGTATGATTCAGATCAGTACAACCCTCAGGGGGAGGTAGGCTGGATTCCATCTCAGAACTGCTAAATGTCTTGAATGTCTAAGGTCTTTCATATGAGGGTCATAGAACGTGATACGAATTATAGATGGATGAACACCTTCATCAAAGGAGGATGGAGTTTGCTGTACTGATGATTACTTGATACTCTGGTGCACAAGCAGGACAGTGACCCTGTAGTGTAGAACAGAGAGAGGATGCTTTCTAGCTGAAGCAGGAGTAGAAACTTGAAAGCTGTTACTCAAATGTAATAGCTGTGTTGTAAATAAGAAGTTAAATAAATAGCATTTTTCTCTTGGAGAAAGTGAAGCTGCTTTATTGTTTAAAAGCTCTCCAAACCTGTCTTGGTTTTTGGTGTGGTGTTGTTTTTGTTGGCGGGGGGTGGTGATGGTGGTGTTTGTTTTTAATAAAAAAAAAAAAAAGCCCTGCAGTTGTAAAAGGACTGTAGGCCTCAGATTCCTTCAGATGATCAGTTTACTAATAGAGATCTTTCATAAGTTACCCGCTTTCAGAGAGCTGAAAAATTTCAGGTTGAAATTATTTCCAAGATACGTATACGTACATACACACACACAAGTTGGGGTTCCCCTCTCCTGCCCCCCAAACACAAGGGTGTTAAACTGTCTTGTCTCTTACTTAGCATTTGAATTCTTTAGAAATTCAATATCTAAGCCTCCGTATTAGCTAGATTAAAATTCCTATGTATTTGTTTTTCTGAAAAAATACAGTGAGAGTCCTGTCCCATCCTTTTTTCCTTTCCTTATTCCTTCAGTGTATGCTTCAGAGGTCTTGACAGTCTTTGAAAAATATGACTGTATACAAACCTGTAATGTGTTTTCTATGCAAATCTGTTGCATCTGTGAGCTAAAAAAATGCTACTGTATATCAGTTTTGTTCATTACCAGGAAAATAATGCAAATGAGTTGGAACAGTTGAGATTGCTGACTTTTTTTTAATTGTACTGCTGACTCATATTTTTAACTATGACTGTTTCAGGGAATCATCTATTATGTCACAACATCCCCCAAGCTAGAAGAATGGTTAGCTAATGAGACAATGCAGGAAGGACTGCGGTTGTGCACAGACCGCAATTATGTTGATGTAGACCCAACATTTAACCCCAATATTGATGAGGATTATGACCACCGTCTAGCAGGAATCTCAAGAGAGAGTTTCTGCATGATATATCTGAACTGGATAGAATATTGCTGCTCTCGAAGAGAAAAGGTAAGTATGAACATGTGAGGAAAGCCATTCGCTATTCTAGGATGGTCCCATTTTTTTCCCTGGTTTGACGTACAGGCTGGTTTAATATTGATTTTTAAAATAAAGATTTATAACTGAAATATTAATCTATAGTTTACTGGTTTTGATCTTCTGCTCTTGGGATGTGAATTTTAATAAATTTTGTACGTAGTGTATGACTTAACTTGTTCATTAATGAATTTTCATTTACCAGCTCAAATGAATCAGTTGAATCTTAGTCGGGCATTTATCTACATACAAAAGGATATGTTTATAGAATTGATGTTTTGTGCTTAGATGTCAGCATTTATAAATCAACCCTAACTTAAACAAACAAACAAAAAAAACAAAACAAAAAAACCCAACCAAATACCTGTTGCTAGCTTATAAGACTGACTGCTGCTTTCTTAGTGGTCATACTATACTGTTCCTTTGGACCACTGAAATTGTTGGCTTGTGAAAACGATCATCCCATGTTCAACCCTTTTCTTCTCTCCAAACCCTTCCGCCTTTTAGAGATATTAGTATCTTTGTAGAGGAATGGCATGACTTCTTAAAGCCAAAAATAAAATTTCGTGGTCTAGTCAAAGTAGTGTTGCCTTTGAGAACAAGCAGAAATTGATTGAGATTTAAGGGATAGGGATATAATTGAAATTTATGTCTAATGAAGGATCAGAGTTCAGCTTTATTTTGAAGGTAGAAGATTAATTAGAAGCCTGTTTTAACCGGTGTAAGATTTAAAGCATTCTGCAGTCAAATGACAACAGCAGAAGAAAACTCTTTCCCTCCAAGTCACTATATTGTGAAATATTTTGTGTAGGTATTGAAAATCAGGTTTAATCACTTGAATGAATGATACTATTATCTAGGGCATTATATACCCTATACAGCTACTACCAGCTTTGAGCTGAGGCTGAGTTTTCCCCAAATAAAGCTCTAGTCCAGGGAACTTTTCAGTTAACTCAGAATTATATACTCCTAACCAGTAAGTGAGAATCCACTTTATTCACTAAAAATATTTTTGTCTTAACCCCATAATTTTGCTAATCAACAATTTGCATACAAGATACACAGTATGCATGAAGAATGTTGCATGCATCTGTTCAGCTTACAGTTTGTCTTATTTCAAATTCAGTAAGTGTGTGTCTGCCTTTACAAATACTCTACATCCTTGCAAAACTTCTTAAAAAAGAATTCCTATCAAAAGTCTGAGCAAGAGTAACTGGTGTGGTAGGTACCTATGCACACTTGAGTTTGTGTACCTTTTTATGTGTTTGGGTCTTTTTACTCCTTCTGGCAGAACATTTTTCCATGACAGTTTCTTTACTCCATTCACTTGACTATTCCTTTTTTTTTTCCTTTGTTACTACAAGCCACTGGATTCAAGTAAAGACTCGCCCCTGGTGACATTGTGTTATGGACTGTGTGTTCTAGGGCGGAGAGCATTGGGAACAGCTTCACATCATATGTCTAGGTAATTAAATATTGTTGTTGAAAGCTTCCCTTCCTCAAAATCCCTCAGGGTTCCTAGGTTAGGTATTAGATGAGTACCCTTTCATAAAAGGAACAGATATTTAATGTCATCTTTCCTTAAACTGGACAGATATGCTGTGTAACCTGTCTTCATTATAACAGCCAGTGAAACTTAAAGAACAGCAAATGAGGGAGAACTTGAACTTGAGCATTTTGTTTTACTGAACTAGTGCAAGGTGAGAATTCTCGTGTGGGTGAGCACCAGTGATAACGAGAGAAAAAAAAACAAGAACTGGTTGAGTTCTAAAAGTAAGCCTCTCCTATTTCCTATACGGAAATAGGGGGAGAAAGAGGACAGCTTCTTAAAATGAAGCACACACACATCCTGATGGAAGTTAGATCAGACCGTTGTGATGTTTCACAGTTTAGCTGGCTCTGTGGCAAGCAGTTGTGTTTTGTACAAATCTCCTTCAGCTCAACTCTGTCATTATATGGCAACCTCCTTCTTGCAGACTGACAGCCTCAACTTACTTTAGAAAGCCAATGTGAAATATAGTTGTATGTTTCAGGAAATCACAAGGTGATGGTTTAAAAAGAGAATTTTTTATAATCAAATGTGGAAGCTATTGGTCAGCTGGGTGCCAACTGTAAAACCTGTTTTATTTCACTGTCATGGAAACTGTTGACTAATTCTTCTAAGTACCAGCCAATTGCTCCCTGAAAGTCATGTAGATATGCGGTCGCAAGAGTGATAACAGCATATTTAATTTTTTACTCTTAAGTTAGCTTAGTACAAGGAAATGATGCCTTTAAGCATGAGGAAGTTGTCAAAATTTTTATTCCATACTAAAGCATGCACAACTGAAGTTACATGTCCTCCTTAACTGATCCATTACGGTGCTACAGTCCCTGAAAAATTTTCTCTTTAAAAATCTACAGAATAAAGTCAGGCATTCCTCACAGTGTTCCTGTTTACTTTAGTCCATGTAAATAGGCTGTTGCATGTATGGCTTATTCATTAACTGTTCAGTGCACGTAGACATTTAGTGTCCAAGCTTTGCTTACACATACATTCTTACTCATATGTTCTCTTCTCCCTGTCTTACCCTGTAAGTTATCTTCATAGAGATTTGTGTGCCCTTTTGTACAGCTCAATATTTTCAGCTCTTGTCAGTGATGATAATTGTGGATATGCTTGTATTTATGTTAATATTTGGGCTGTTTTCATATTTTATTTTTTTTTTCCCTTGACAGTAATCTGGAATCCTTCTTGTATGGCCTGCATGCCCTGTTTAAGGGTGACTTCCGTATATCTTCAATTAGAGATGAATGGATCTTTGCTGACATGGAATTGCTGAGGAAAGTAGTGGTTCCTGGAATACGGATGTCACTTAAGCTACATCAGGTGGGAGATTACACAAGAAGATGTGTCCAGTTCTTTTTATTTCTGTACGTTCATTCTTTTAAAAATAAGTGGCTGGGAGAAAAAAAAGAGGAAGAGAATAAAAGGGCATGCGATAAAGACGGACAACTGAAAATGAGGGAGTATCATGTTTTGTCTTTTGTTTCGTTATAGCTTATCTGAAACGTGATTATAGAGGAAATGGGAATGCAGCTTATGCTCAGAGCTTGAAAATTACATCAAATATAGATCAGAGAACTTGTCAAGCCCTGTTTCATATCAGTCTAGAAATAATTCCTTTATGAACAGCCTCTCTGATATTTTCCTTCCCTTTTCCCTTCCCCACATATATGTAATTGGCTTAAAAGGTTATCATGCCATTCAAAGCTGCACAGCCTTCTCCAGCTGTCCAATGAGAGTTATGTTTCTTGTTCTTTTTTCTTTGAAGTGTTGTAATAACAGACACTTTGGCATTACTCATTGATCCCGTCAGTAAGGTTTCAGGTGAGAATGAGAGGGTTGCTTTTCAATAAGCTGCAACTGGGGTCAGTCTTTATAGCGAGGTGAGGGTAAAGATGAACAATATCGGATTCTGTCCAGCACGTCTATTAACTAAGCTCAGCAAGTACAAGAAAGCATGTACTGAGTGATAAGCGCTCTGTGACGGGGGGAAAAGTGTTTGTACTGTAGAAGAACAGATTATTTGAAAACCATAGTAAATAGGCAAATCTTGGTTGCGCTTCTTTAATAATAGTTGCATTTTTTGCCTTCAGTGCAGAGTCTAGAAGTCCCCCAAAGCTCGTAGTGATTGAATCAATTCCTTCACGTAACACATACTCCCTGAATTTAGCAGAATGCATGTAAGTGTTAGGAGTACATGTAGCAAAGTAGAATAATTACAAAATCATTGTTGAAACCAGCAGAAGTACCACTTCAGCAATTCTGAAGTGTTCTCAGTATATGTGGGTTACTGTGCAGAATGGGCTTAAATTAAGTCGGAGAATGGAAAGTGAGAAAAATACAAATATGTCTAATAATAGTAGAAGTTTTTTTTCTGAACGTTATTGTACTAATCTGTAGAGGCTGATTTTATTCACTTGCAGTGCAATAGCATATTGAGGCTTCAGCCAGTGTTGGGAATTGAGCTATTAACCACTATCCTTTTTAACCAGAAAGTAATGTGATCTAATGCTGAACTGAACTTGCAAATTTTGTGGGTTTATTTGACTGGCGGTAATGTAAGTTGTGTGATAGTATCTGATGCTGAAATAGTCTGTCATCAAGTGTTAATATGAACTTCTTAATAGAAAATACAGATAAACCTTTATTGTTCTTCTGATTGCTATTTTCATATAGTACAGTCTCAGTGAATAATCAGTGCTTTACTAAGTGTGTTTTACAGTTGGAGACTTGTGAATAAGTAAAGAGGCTAAAACTAAAATGCTTTTGTAGGCAATATAAATAGATATAAATCTAGTGTAAAATTAAACTAGAAATTTACTTGAATCCATAACAGNTCACACTAAGTTCAAAACACAGCACTATAGCAGCTACTAGGAAGAAAATTAACTAAGCTGAAACCAGGACACAGGTCCTTCCAATTGTTTTTAAGTTAAAAAAAGGAAGCAAACAGAACTAATCTGTTGGAAAAGAGGTAATATTTAACAATATTCTTTAGTAGATATCTGATATTTTTGATGTCTAGCTTTGCGCGATGCACTGAGCCTTTCGCGAGTTTGAGGTGTGAAATGTTTGATTTTTATACGTAGTTACATCTGCAATGTTAATCATATCTTACTGAACATGTGTTCTTGGAAACAGGATCACTTCACTTCTCCAGATGAATATGATGATCCTTCTGTCCTTTATGAAGCCATAACAACGCATGAAGAAAATCTAGTTATAGCACATGAAGGGGACCCTGCATGGCGGAGTGCAGTTCTTTCTAATTCTCCTTCCCTCCTTGCTCTGCGTCACGTGATGGATGATGGCACCAATGAATATAAAATCATTATGCTGAATAAGCGCTATCTCAGTTTCAGGGTCATTAAGGTAAGCTTTGTGCACATTCCACAACATGACAGTGTGTTGTGGTATATTTTAATAACTATGCCAAACTGCTACTTCAGCTCACGTTATTACTTCTTTGTTACTGATCTGTTGTTGCTAGGGCTCCTTCTTCTCATATTAGTGGAAGTATTTCATCAGAAAATCAGTTGCTGACTTAAGATATCTTATTTCTCATCCATTTCTTAATTAGCTTTATTCTCACTGTTGCAGCCTGTGTCCATAAGTTCAGCCTTTTGAAGAAGTGAATACGAATGCTTGCAGTTCTGCATTGCAGTATTACGTACACTTGTGAAGGCCTAGGTATAGCAAAGCTGTCTTCACACACTCTCATTGTTCCACTTTCTGACACAGCCTTTCTACCTGGCTTCTGTCTGTCCCCTTTTGCAGGTGAATAAGGAATGTGTGCGTGGCCTGTGGGCAGGACAACAGCAAGAGCTTGTCTTCCTGCGTAATCGTAATCCAGAAAGAGGAAGTATCCAAAACGCAAAACAAGCTCTGAGGAACATGATCAACTCCTCTTGTGACCAGCCAATTGGATACCCCATCTACGTCTCACCTTTGACTACTTCCTATTCAGATAGTCACGAACAGCTTAAGGAGATTCTCGGGGGAGCTATCAGCTTAGGAAACATCAGAAACTTCATAGTATCGACATGGCACAGGTGAGCTGAGGAAATGAGTTCTTGTTGGTATGTTTTCATGCTCTCATATTCCATTAACTAGTCTCTTATATGCCCAGCACAGCATAATTTATAATATTCAGTCGCACAAAAATAAATAAGCCTTGGCTTTCATTTCATTACACATCTGTACCATATGGCAACTGCTTTGCGACAGGATTAATCTTCAAGGCATATAAGTAATGCGCCACAAACTATGTAAATGACAGCTCAGAAAAAACAGGACAGAAAGTCTAGACACAAGAACTACAACTTCAGTTCTGATGGCAGGTCTGATAGTGAGAGAGAGTGCAATTTTTGTATAACTTTTTTTTCAGTACCATCACTTTTCAATCTATAATATGATCCCTGTGGAATCAAGACTATTTGGTAGGGTTCCTGTCTGGCAAACATTTAGCATGCAAGTGCCACTATTACTGTTATTAGGATACGCTCATAAATAGTAACTCAAGCTCTAGCTGTTGTTCAGAATTTCATGACTGCTTATAAATACACTATATGTCAGAGCCAGAACAAGTAACTGGAGTGATAATATAATCCTCCCTCCACATGACCCCTCAGTAACCCGGTACAAACTCTTGCTGTCCTGTTTTATCAGCCATGAGAACTTCTACTGCACTTCTGGCCCCTTACGACTGTGGCTCCAAAAGCAACAGTGGCAGCTGCGTGTGGCATTCAGAAATGTGTGTCCCAGTTCTTACCAGTTTCAGGAGCTGGTGCCATAGTTGGAACAGTCCTGTAGCTGGTCTGATGGGCATATTTATACTTGGACGTGGACAGCACATCAAAACAGAACGTGCTGCTTCACCCTTGAATATGCCACGCTTATTGCAGTGTGTGGTGTTTGTCTTCTGTCGCCATCTGCTTGTCCGGCATGTGGATAGAATAACAGGTGAAAGTATGACACAGAATGGTATTTGGATCCAAGCTGTGTATCCTTTGGGATTCTGAATCCCAGGGGCAAATAAAATTGGAATGGAGTGCTCAGTGTGTTTGAGTGCAACAGAAAGAAACTAATACAAGTAGGAATTGAAGGGAGGAGGAATGTGCTGTGGGGTTTTTTTTTGTGTCCATCTGAAGTTTATTAATGCAAACAATGTGGTGAAAAGCCTGTATGAACGCTGGAAAATGTTGGCTAGCCTACTCTCTGAATGTTCAGAATTCACGTGAGAATTTGTGATTCAAATAATTGCAATATGTGTTTCAAACAACTGTGAGTACATTACTGAAGGTAACAAGAAACCAAATACATTAAAAAGAGAGGGAAAAAAAACAACCCAACAAATGTTCTTTTCCTACTCATCTGAATAGGCAAAGATTTTTGCAGTATAAGAATACACGTATGACTGGTGTGTTAAGGAGCATAAATTTTACTAAACTGTTACAAAATAACCAGGATGTTCTACTGGCATTTTATATTTAGAATTTTATTGCTTTATTGTACTTCAGAGGTGGCTTGATTTTTCAAAAGCTATTTTATATGAGCATTTGACTTATAAAAAAACTGCTACTTGAATAGCTGTCATGAAGAAAATTGCAATCTCTTAGAAAGCAGTATTTATACTTGCAAAGCATATTCTGAGAAAATAACGTCAAGTTTTATCTGATTTTAGGGAACGCTGTGGATTGTGTGGAGTAAAACCTTTTGCTTGTCATCAGAAGGCATTTCTTAGAATCCTGATGATTAGGAGGCCTGACTTAATGTGTCAATTGCATTATGTTTTCAGACTAAGGAAAGGTTGTGGAGCCGGCTGCAATAGCGGTGGAAATATTGAAGATTCAGATGCCGGAGGTGGAGCTTCTTGCACAAGTAACAATGCAACTATCAATGAGTCGCAGAGCAGCATGTCACAAGGAGGAGGGAATGTGACTACAGGGCAGGGACCTGGAGCAGTACAGCACCCTCCTGTTGCAGCTCATCCCACAACTCTTCCTGCAGCTCATCCACCAACTCATCCCTCCACCCTGGGTAAAGTTAAAATGAAACAAAGCAACAATTTTATACAAGTACAATCCTATAGCCAGAACTGGCCTTTCAGCTCTTTGGATCAGGCCTAAGTTAAAAGAAAAAGCAAACAGAAGTGACTTAATTATGTAGTGTTAACATCTGCTGGATTAATCTCAAACTGCAGTGCTGTTTTATGCAGTGCAAGGTTCCCAAACAGAGATTTGAGCAATAGGAGTGTAGTTCTGCTGGCAAAATAGATTAAAATAACTTTTTATAACGCATCTCTACAGAATGGCTCTTTTCTGTCATATGGTCTGCAAGTGCTAAACTTGTCATTTTTTGTGAATGTCTTTGTATTTCTTATTTATACAGTGGAATGGACTCTCCATTTCCATAGTATTTTAGCTGAATCCTATCCAAGAGTCTGTAGTGATCTGTAGTTAGGGAGGTGATAAACAGTAAAGTTGAGGAAAAGCTTTCCAAACACTGCCTTTACTCACAAAGACTATAAAAATGTATGTAGTTGAATGAACTTTTTTTTTTTACGCAATTAAGCAGGTCTTAAGCTTGTCAGCTGTGGAGAGGTATCTACAAGTACTTATTACAGGAAAAGCAATGACACTAATGCTAATAAACTGCAATTCCTATTTTACACTTTAAGTGCATTAAATTTTTCTGAATTTGTTTGAAAACAACTTTTGCTCTAACAAACTTTCTGACTCAATCTTTGAACATCCAGTCAAGCGTATTAAGAAAGAATATTTCGTATTTTGAAACATGGACATAGCTACCTGCCTTAGTGCCTTAAGTATGGGAAACTTAAGTGTTAATATTAAAAAACAAATTGTTAATGGGGGAAGAGCAAGACTGAAGCATTTTTCAAGCCTGCTTGTCTTGCAGGGATTGTGAATTGAACAGAACATGAAATTCCAAGGCAAGATGAATGGAATGTGTTTGAATGCTCTGCTATATGAAATGCAGCAGAGATGATCTGCAATACAGCTGTTTCGGAAGTTGTTGATTAGACCCATCCGTTTTGTATCTAAGCGCTAAAATATTTGTGTGTCAGAAATCTAGTGTGTGTGGGAGGCTTTATCAAACTCTCCTGATTCTGTATCTTTTACTTTTAGGCACCAGTCACAGCTCTCACTCTGTGCAGTCAAGCCTTGTCAGACATTCCCCTGCCCGTGCCTCAGTAGCTAGCCATTCATCTTATTGCTACGGCAGCCGTCATTCATCTCTTCGCACATCCACAACAGGCTTTGTGCCTTGTCGGCGCTCTTCCACCAGTCAAATATCCCTTCGTAACCTCCCATCATCCATCCAGTCCCGCCTATCTATGGTGAACCAAATGGAACCTACTGGCCAGACTGGGGTCAGCGCGCAGCATGGACTGCCCTCTTCTAGCAGCTCCAGCCAAAGCATCCCAGCCTGTAAACAGCATGCCCTTGTGGGCTTTCTAGGGACAGAAGGAGGGAGTAATGCAACTGAAACTCAGTCAGGTGGTAACGCAAGCCCTGCAAATCAAATGCAAGCCAAAAAGGATGACGTTATTTACAGAATCCAGGTGAATAGTCCAGAAGAACAAGTTAACCTATGCTTCCACGTGCTTTTGTTAGTGTTACCTTGTGTGTTGTTGAAATCGCTACTTTTAAATACACTGGAATGTCTCGGTATACCATCTATTGTGCAGTTATGTCCGGAGGAATGTGAGGAAAAGGTTTTCTGGACAACCAGCCTTCTTGCATGCATAGACATCCCTGTTTACATTACCTATATGTTTTGCTGTAGTGCAGCTTCGAGAACGTTAGCTGAACTCAGTTCCACTTCATACCTAGTTTGCCTTTATTCATTACAACCTGTAAAGCTAAACAGCTTCATTTGCAGGGTGGAAAGCAGCTAGCTTTTTTCTTAGAAACCAAGTAGATTTTCCACAAAAGTAAGTGTAAAAAAAACTTGCTTTCACTTTCATATGTATTTATTCATTTTCATATGTATTTATGCTTTGGTTATTGCCACAAGTCTGGGTTTACTGAGCAGCAAACAGTACACCATCAACTAAGTTAATCATGGCAGCCTTGCTTGTTTTGTGAAAATCCAGAAATTTGTATTCTGGCTCTTCTAGCTTTTATTAGCCCCCACACACATGTCTTTGGCAGTATATTAGTGGGAAACATCAGGAAGTGTATTTAATAAGATAGATCATAGCAAATGTGATTTTATTGCTGATATCACTTCATTTTAGACTAATCGTTAGTAAACTTAGTAAACTGCATCATAGTGGGCAAAGTTAAATTCATTTTGCAGGTCTGTGCTTAGTAGCTTTTTTTTGCAGGCAAGGGCCCATTTATGAAACTGCTTAGTTCCTCTGTGTGGGGAGGAGGATCCAGGCAAAGCTGACATGTGCTCTTGCACAGTGGACATTATGCGGTTCTCTCTGTCCTTAAATAGGAAGAAGTTTTCAGGAGTTTTCTCCTGCTGCCCTGTGGAAAGGCTGGTTTACTTCAAAACACAGGGTGTGTCTCAACTAATCATGCTAATAAATAAGTAGTTATTCGGCCTACCAGTAAATTCTCCAAGACCGTGTTTCTTATGATACTCTGTAAGAAGTGATGAACCAGTTTTAATAGCTCTTCATCACTTAAACTCTTCCCTGCTACTGGACTGAGGCTGCCAATGCTTATGTTGTGCCAGCTCCTGAGACCTTGCCATGAGCCAGTGTAAGTGAAAGAAGGGGTGGGAAAGGGAACCAGAGCTGCTGTTTCAGACAGTAGTGAACTGGTATATTGTCAGCTGTGTCTGAAACCACAGCCTAATTTCGAAATTCTGTGCTGCTCAGGCTTTTTCCTAGCCTGGAGCTTGAGTTTCCGAAATAGAAATTGTACTGAAATTGATTTCTGTGGGTTAAAGCCAGTTCTCTGGAAGTATGCAAAAGGTTAGAGTTTATCTGTTTCTTTTAAATTTTGGCTGAACTAACAGTCAAAACTCAATTCCTACTTATAGTTAATGGATCCCAGTCAAGTACTGGAAGGGATCAACGTGTCAAAAAGGAAAGAGCTGCAGTGGCCAGATGAGGTGATACGGCTAAAAGCTGGAAGAAACAGCTGGAAAGACTGGAGTCCTCAGGAAGGCATGGAAGGCCATGTAAGTTTTGTTTAGAAGTTGACAAGCTAATTTTAAAAAAGGCAGCGTCTTGATTCTATGGGAGTCTGCCTACACATTAAGGCCAAAGATACATGTAGTAGTGAGTTGGATCAGCATCTGTCCTCCAAGTCACTGTTGCTAGAAGAGCAGGTCTAGAATCCTAATCTGAAGCAGAGGGATATTTCTGCAACTGTATCCAAAAGATACAGGATGGCGATTCATATGTTGTCAGCCCCCTCTCTTTCCTTGCCTTCTTCCAGCTCTTGTCATGAACAGGCATTGCACTCATTCATCCAACCTTCATTTTCCTTTCCTTAAAATGTCAATCCTTGAGTGAATATGGAAGGTTAATTTACCAATGAGTCCTTATTTGAATGGCTAACAGTATTTGTTTTTAAATTATTCTGATGAAAATAGAGCCAAGATTGTCTTTAGATGCCTTTTTATTATGTAATAGGTATGTGATAGGTGTTTACTTTAAGAATGAAATCTGCTGTAACTAAAACTTGTGAAAGCCTATGACTTGAAACTCCATCTCCCTTTTCCCTAGGGGTGTTACATCTGCATTTTATAAAAATTCACTGCATTAGTCAGAAAACTTACCTTGCAGCTTAGGCTCTCTTTAGGAGGTAAAGACCCCAGCTCTATCTTTGAGGCTTTTTGTTTTTTACTGAGGTTTACTATTTTATTTTTTTTTTTAAGACCTTTGTGTCTGTAAAGATGCTCTGGTCAGTATTCTTTCAGTGATAAATAGTAGAAGGGAAGAGTCACTGACATTGCGTCTGCATTGGTTCATCGATATAACTGTATTTTTATTGGGAATACGTCAGTTCTGACAGTTTATAAGAATTTGCTTTGATTGCTTACCTCAATTGGAGGCGTTATTTATAAGTTGGATTCAGGGACTGGTTTTTGTTGTCGGAAAGTCCACATCCACATCACTGTGGATTTGTGTGCAGACTTCAGGTAAGAAATGGCAATGTGCTGATATCACTGTGTATACTAAATCTGCCTTGATATTATATGTATGTGAAGGAAGGGCCCTGGAAATACAATTATTCATGGAAAGAATTTATTGTAGTTGATGGTCCACTCTTAAGATGGTAGGGTTACCTTGGAGTAACACCTATGAGTAGAATGCTATTGTAAACTTTCATAGTTACATTGGGTTTAGATGTTATACTTTTGGAATTTCCTTGTTAGCCTTTGCAGATCAAGAATGTTGTAAAGATGGTGAACGTAAAGGGTTATATCAAAACATGTCCTGTTGCCTGGTGTCATTGGACATTTTCGGGAGTTCGTGAGTGTGTTTTGCAAATTGCAGCATGCTGACATGTACAACGACTGATGTTACAGAAAGATTAAAACAAGAGGATTTGAAGGTCAGAGTAAGCTACTGTTCTGAATTCTTCTCATCTATTTTTGGTGCAGCATACTGGCAGGTATTTTTAGAAGAGCATCTTTTAACCTAAGAAGAAAGGGGGAAAGCACCAGATTATCCTATGTGTGATTGGGAGGAGAGGATTTAACTTGATGACATACTTTCCACTGCCTGCTTCAGCTGCCTGTGGTTAAACATACTAGTATCAGTAAAGCCATTAGCTCTTGGGACAGTCTTCCCTATCTGATTCTGCGGCTGCGGTCCTTTCTGCAAACAGGCAGAAATGATTCTTGCCTGCTGAGATGCTGCTCACCAAGCAGGTTATCACCCAAAGCCTTATGTCAGTGCTCTCAGTATGAAGTTCAGCACTCAGTTGTTTAAAACTTTTCTACTACATGGAAAAAAGCATTTTTCTGAACTTTGTATTTTGCTGAGTATACAGTACAGTATATATAATACACAAAGACATTATAGCGTTTCTTCAAGGAACTGAACTATAGCAATCCTCTTCGTATTGTAGCTACTTTTTCCAGGACTGAGATTAAGGTTACACTCTGCATTATCTTTCTACAATACCTGACACTGGCATGCGGAAGAGCCCTTTTCCCTCCAGGAGATTCTTATCACCTCTTGACTATCTAGTGGCATCATTTTGCATGTTATAAGTCATTTATGAGCATCAAATAAATGCCAGTCATGATAGAGGTGGTGAAACTGAGTGTGGGGGGGATGGTTGCAGTGAGTTACAATCTATGTACAACTCTCGTGTATACACAGTTTTTAAGGAGCCACAATTGATGCCTTTGGAGTCAGCTCATAGCTATCTTAAAGGCACCAGTTGTAAGTTGGACAACAAGGATGTAGTACTCAGACTTCACTGGGAAATGTTGTACGTATCTGGGGATAGAATATGCCTGGCCTCACTCCATACAGCAGCATAAAAAGTTTATTTGGACAGACTTTGAAGTCAGACTTGAACAGACTGCTTAAATCCCATGCTGTTGCATCAAAGGGCAAGTAAAGATGCCATGCTTCCCTAGCTGAAATGCTCGCCCTGTAGGTACGGTGTAGATCTCATGCAGTGGACAAAGCTGAATCTCCTTCACCCTGTGTTAGAGAAACTGGCAGGCGAGTATAGTGAGGATTAAGGGGGTCTTGTAGATTTGATCTTGGAAGATGTAGATTACTTGTGGTTTTCTGTCCTTTCTTCCTCACCTGTACCTTTAGAACTCTTGAAAACTGTACTGTCCTGGATTTTGTAAAAATTAACTTTATTTGCTTTTTACCTTACCTTGTCTTGAATTTAGGGTTCTTCTCCCACAGCTGGCAAATTTGAGATAATTCTATTTCTGTGGAGCCGGCAATACTTAAAACCATGTTACTGGAGTATCCTTGTGGTTTCTTTGGGGCACAGAGAAATTAAGGGTGTATTTTTTTTTTTTATGGAGGCGGCTGAGCAGAAACATGCAAGGTCATACAAGGGCCTGTATGGAAGAGGGACCTTCTGATGGTCGGTATCAGGCAGGATCCTTGGAAGGAGCAGATCAAAGTACCTGAATTCTGTAGATTCAAGGGAGTATGGAACAGTAGTTTGTGGCACTGTTTCTGAAACCCTTCCTCTTTGTAATACTTTTTTATTTTCAACTACCTTTGAATAATTTCATTTAAAAGATCAACCTTTAATTCACAGTGAGTAGGGAACAAAATTAGGGCAAGGGATTTCACTTAGAGTAGACGAGATGGTAGTTTACACCCAACACCTGATAAACTGCAGTTCTGTGCTACTATGGGCTGCACAACACTGAGGTATTTCAAGAGTAGTACAGCTAGAGCATCAAAATATCCCAAATCTGTATGTGTACACTCTTTTCAGTTGTTACTAACTTTGCATGAACTGTTTGGTTTTGATTTGGGTCAAGCCGATTGTTCCTGATGAAATTCAAATCAAAGGCTGGCTGTTCTCAAGTAAGCTGCAGAGTAGCTTATCTGTGGGTATGCTGTCATTGAAAAATGAGCAACTAAGTCAGTATAGCACTTATTATTATTGCTCCTTTTGCCCTGTAAGTGTCTCAAATTACCAGCCACAACTTGGATATGGCAGGTCTCCCTATGGAACTTACGTTTTATTATACTTTTTGTTTCCCCTCCCCAGGTGATTCACCGCTGGGTGCCTTGCAGCAGAGATCCAAGTAGTCGGTCCCATATAGACAAAACCATCCTGCTGGTTCAAATCGAAGACAAATACGTTGCTGTTGTTGAAACTGGAGTCCTTGAACTTGGGGCTGAAGTGTAAATCTTTTTGAGACTGAAACTTCCCCTTCTCCAATGGTTCAGAAGAGAGAAGGGTCCAGAAGAAGCAGCTCCCAGGACGTGAAACTTCGGTCCAGTCGTAGGAAAGGACTTGAAACACAGATTTGTCTAAGTCACTTTCCCCAAATAAACAAGTGTAAGAAATTTTTTTAAGTTGTTAGCTGCTGAAGAAACATTTGCATGAAGGATAGATTTGTTGAGACATATCTTTTTGTTTATAAATTTTGTTTATGCATTGCGTAATGCTTTAAATCAACAAACTTTTCAGTTCTAAGATCAGAGCACCTCATATTTTTCTAATTGTTTTGCCAAAAATTGCCATGTCTTGTCACAGAATGCGTGGAATTCATCCACCTTATTTTAAAGAAATTGACTACAAACCTTCAGTTTGGTGAAACAGTGTAAGGGTTTCGGGTGTGGCAAGAAGAGACTGAACAGATGTATAGATTCTTATTCCTTATGAGCTAAACATTAATGAGAACTGCACTAATTTTTTACAGCAATGCACTAAAAACAACCCTGAGATTGCTGAGAACATTTATTTATATATATAAATATAAGTATATAAAATACCATTATTTAAATTGCCTTTGGGATTAATCCCCTCCCTCTCCATATACACGTTGATGGTAAGGGCTGTGCCATGGGTTTGGTTCTATGTTCTGTATTTCGTACAAGTGCATTTGCTGCATCCTCTTCACAATAAATGGTAAAATAGCAAATATGTAGAAAAGCACCTGAGTATCCCTGTACTACATCAGACTCTATTGTGGTGGCAGTGGTACCTCAAAGCTGTACGACACGTCTAGCTTTAAAGTGGACCCCGACATACTACCTTTCATCTGTCCTCCCTTCGCTAGCCATGGCTACTTTGCTTCTTTACACCCAGAGCTGGCTATGTTCTTTCATTGGCTCTTCTCTGGCAGAGACGGTTGTTCGCATTTTGCAGGGGGAGGTGCAGGTCCACGATTACTTCATGGATGCTTGAAGGTTGGTTTTTTCGGTTTGTTTTTTTTTTTTTTTATTCCAGCCAATTTAAAAAGAAAACAGCAACAACAAAACCCCAAAAACCAAACCAAAACAAACAAAAAGAACCCCAACAAAAACTTGACTTCAACTTTTAAAGAGCTTTTATAGAAGGCACAGCCCTAAACTTCTATCACTTTTACCACCTTGCCTTTTCTTTCCCTTTAGTCTTCATTCTTTTCTATAACTTGAATTTTATTTTCTGTGATTATATATTCTATGTAAGTGTAATTTGAGTATTTATAACTGTGAAGTTGAATTATTCATGTGTTACATATCCTAGGTTTTATTGTATTTTTTTAAAAGTGTGTATTCAGGGAAACAAGTTACTCAGAACTATCATGGGAGTGTGAGAGGGAAACTGGTTTGTTCTTGACTTGCGGTTCCTATGACTCACTTTCTTAATCGGCAAGAAAAAAATGTACCTGTTGTGATTGTTTCCTGTTTCTGACCTGTAATTATGTAGGACTCTGTGGGGAAACTGCACACAGTCCTAGCTTTTGGGAGCAGCCATCTTCTTCCCAGTCACCTCCGCTTCTTTATATGTAACATAGCCAGGAGAGACTTCTGATACACCACAGAGGTTATTGTAATTATTTCTCTGACATCAGAGAAACCTTGTCCGTTACGTACCTAATGTAAGAGTGAAATTATATGGGTTGAGGAAAAACAAAGGAAGAAACAGCTACCTAAGAAATACTGGTATTCCAACTCAAGTCACTGCATGCCGTCTAGCCTTGAAAGGGTCAGTCTGTGTGCCTGGTAGCCTGGTAGTATCAATTCTAGATACTGTTCCCAGTGCATTGTACTGGGACCTTGCTTACACCACATACTATGCAAACTTGTACTCGAAGTACTGTGCATCTCACAGTTGCGTATTACTATTTGGTTTATGCATATACGGTCCCATGCAGTCCTGGTATAAATGCACAGTTCTGGATCTGCCACCACTGAAATAATTTTGCTGTTCCACATAGTTTACCACATGTGCGCGTTGTAGTGTAGTTGAATTCATCTCCTGCATATCTGAAAATGTAGTACAGTAGATGAACCTTCTTCAGCAGTCTGTTAATGTTGCTGTCAGGAACAAAGAAATTGTGTAAGTTTTGAATTGAAGGTGTTTTAGTTAAGTTTTTATTCCGCATCCTTCCCTTCAGGTAATGATGGGGTTTCCTGTATCACTAGGAATATTGCTTCGTTTTAGAAAGAGGAATTTGTTTGAAAATAGGCCCCCATTTGATAGTAGTTGCACAAGGTTTTTTTCCTGTACTGAAGCCTTGAGGTAAACAAATGACTGAAAAACAAAAGACATAGGCTTGGTTTTTGGTTTGGGTTTGGGTTTTTTTTTTGGGGGGTGGGGA
>VZTL01058390.1:0-17441 GCA_013400535.1 Scopus umbretta | reverse complement strand
CCTGCCCTCCCCCAGGTGTACGGGCTGCTCACAGCTTGGCCGTCCCCCCCGACGGCACCGGCAGCCCGACCGCGGCCCCTCAANAAGTTCCCTTTATATACTGAAAGGTGAGGTACCGGCTGGGTTTGAGAAGTTGGGAGCTCCAGGCAGCAGAAGCAGTGTTACCCGCTGCAAAGCTGATAAACAACTAAGACTGATGTTAAACAACCAAGCCGGACCAACGCACGGGGCGAATAGTTGAAAGTCCCGTACATTCTCCCTGGGCCTCACCGCCGTTCCAGCTTCACTGCTGCAGCAGAGGTTGGAGGCCTTCGGAGCCCTGCACGCCTGCCGGGGGATTGCTGTGAGCAACCTGCCGCTCCCCTCCCTCGCCTTGCGCTGCAAAATCCCCCTCGTGGGTAATAATGAATGGAAGTGACCTGTCTCATGAATAATTGGCTCGGAGCGCGGCGCTGGCCGCAATTACGAGTTCATCTGTACGTGATGTTACGCTGCACGGCTCCCTAACTATTTTCAACACAATTGGTTTTCATTATGGAAAATGCGTTCCCTGAAGGAGACGGCGGCGGTGCTGGCGATGCCGTGCAGCGGCACGGCGGAGCCGGGCTTTGTCTTGGGCACGAAACGCACCATGTGAACACGAATAAATGTCGAGTTTGGGGGAAGCGGTGCTTTTTCCCCTCCCGTGCCAAGTCCGAAAAGGCGTGCTCACCCTTCCCCATGGCCAAGGAGCTGCCAGCACCCGGGGAGGGTGGAAGGAGGGGAGCACCCCCTCGCCTCTCTCACCCCTGGCCACCGCAGCTCTTCTGGGGAGNTGCCAGATGTGCACCCAGATGCCCGAGGGTCGTCAGTCCCCATTTGCGCCCCGGGGAAACTGCTTCTCTCTCTGGCACGTCGCTGCCTGAGGTGTTTTCGTGGTCAGGGACACACACANGGGGAGGGGGCGAACGCCGAGGCACTGTCCCCGGGCAGCCTTGGCACGGGCATGGCTGGAAAAGTGTACGGGGGGGCTGCGCTCTGGCTGCCAGCTCAGGGTTTAGAGGCATGCCGTGACTTACTGCTGAGTTATTCTCTGTTTTATTAAATATTTAGCAATGACTGTTCTAGAGATTAGTGGTGAATGATAGGAAAAAGAACCCAAACCGCACAGATGACTTTTACAGTCAGGTTTGGTGTACTAGTACTCCTACGCCCGCGTTTCTCTCCCAACAGGAGCCAAATTGCACAGCTTTATGCACACACACAGACACACATGGAAAGCGGGCGCCGCGCGAAGGTTTAGGCAGAGAGTGCGTGGGTCGCGTGAGCTGGAATCTCGGAGGAAATTGTAGCTGTAGCTCGGCGTTCCTGCCTGAGCCCAGCTTGGGAATTTGCTATGGGGTGCTCGCATCTGCAGCCTCAACTGTGTTTTCATTTTCATCCTGTAAATGATTTATAAACAACGCCTAGGGACAAGTATGGCTTTACCGTCTCTCCCTCTCATTCATAACCATGCAGATGCTCACCTTCTTAACTCCTCTCTAAACATTTTCCTCGCCAGCTTTAAGTGACGCCTGGGAGGATGCGAGGGGTGGCAGTGAAGGGAACTATGCCTCCATTGTGCACGTAATTACAAAACAGTCATGTAAAATACATAATTGCTTGAGTGAGAACTGCTTAAAATATGAATTCTGACTCAGCTGGCAGCTGCTGCACCAGGGCCCAAGGATGCCGTGGGAGAAGGTGTCTGTGCAGAGGTTAAAGCTGAGCAGCAAGGCACAGGGGCCTGGACTGCAGTCAAAACTCTGCTGCTATGGAGACTTTTGGATCATTTTAATTCTTTCCACCTCCCTTTTCATACCTTCTCATAGGTGAAAACAGTTTTATCCACCTCATGGGAGAGAAGTGTTGTGGGAAGCAATTTCTCTCTATATATGTCATGCTATAAAGGTTTTCTTAATACTGATGTAGACGTGAGCTTCAGATTTTCTCTTTTTTGGGGAGAGGCAGGCTTTCCGAATCAACACACTTGACACAGAGCTAGAAGCCAGCCAAGAAAACAGCCCAGCTCCGCAAGCGCTGCCGTGCTCAGGAGTGTTGGAAATCCAAACTCAGAGCCTCGAATTTTGCAGTCGTAGCCCCTTCCCCTGCAACAGCCGGAGCCACAGCTCTGCGGGGGGTTCTCTGCAGCCAGCAGGCTTCATGGGGGTCAGGAGAAAAGCCTTCGGAGTGATAGAAACACACCACGCACCAGCGTAAGTCCGGTTGCCTGTGACAGGGCTGGAAGCTAAAATAAGGTTTTCCAGGCAAAATACCTGCCCAGGGGAAGGAGATCTGCTTTAGGCTGGTTCCACCATGGAAGTAGCGCATCTGAGGAACTCTGTGTTCTGGACCTTCTTCCCTGTATCACTGCTTCTCAATTTTCCCTTCATCTCCCTTATTGTACCTCGCCATAAGCTAGATTCAGCGCACAGATCTGGTCTTTTACGCTCGTACAGCTCCTTAGACAATATGGCCTTCGAGCGCTTATCACAATACAATTATTTTAGGGCATCAGCAGCTGTGCAGATTTCCTGGGCACAGTTATCGTATTGATTAGATCCTTTTTCTTCAAATGTGGAAGTATCGGTAGCGCAGGCTGTGCTGGTAACGCAGACTAAACCCAGTTTATTTCAATATGTATGAGATTTCTTCCTATGTAACAGAGGAACCTTCCCAAAGTCGAACACGAAATGAGTCATTACTCCCTTATAAACCCGCCGCACACGCTCCCCTCCGCCAGCACTAGCTCAGTGCCATCTCCTCGTTACGCCACTTGTAGAGAAATGGCTTCTGTGTGTATGCCTGTGTCTCTCTCCCGCTCCCCCCCTGACCCTGGCTTTCCATGGTAATTGCCCTTCTCTGCCGTTCCCACAAGTACAGGGAGGTCTACAGGAAATTATATTCCTAATTAAGCTATGGAAGAGAGTACAGAAGCCCTAAGCTATAAATACTCCATCTGTATTAAAAACCAGTGACATGTATTGTCCTTGCTGGTTGGAAGCCAGCGCAGCCAAGGAGGTAGACAGAAACTTTGGGGAACAGGCGGCGCGGGCAGCGCGCTCTCGGAGGGTCGGCGACCGCCGCCCCCAGACTCAAGTCACAGCATCGCTGCAGCGAGAAATCAGGATCGCGAGCAAAGGCACGATTCCTCAGTTTAGCTTTTCTAAACACAAACTGCATCAAATTACAGGTGACGTCCATAAGATTTTTATATAGTGTCACGCTTAAAGAAGCCTTCTAGCAGCAGCGATGCTGCTGGTGGTGGCACGAAGCTGAAATGCTGCTCACGGCTGCCGCAGCGGCGTCCCCGGCGAAGGCGTGCGCTGCTGCGCTGGCTCACCCCGCACCTCCCGCCGAACCCCCGTTACAGACCCGCACCAACCCGGGGCAAAACCCACAGCCCTCGAGTGCCCGTAGCAGCCGTTTCGTGCCCAGCTCGTCCGCACCTGATGCCTGCCCAGCTGGTGGGGCCTTTCAGAAGGAGAGGTCCTCAGGGTGTGGGTGTGGGATGGGTGCCTGGCTGGGTCCCATTCGTGTCACCGGACCACTCGCCGGCTGACCGTTCCCCCTGAACACCCGCCTTCTGCCTGAAGCTGTCATGCCACAATGTGCCTGTGTGAAACTGTACTTCATGTCGTCGTCCGAGTGCCTGCCTGTAAAATCCCGAATTGCGCGCAGAGGTGTTAAAACCACTTTGTGTTACTTTGTACTGAGGTAAGCGGCTGAAGAGGGAGAACGGGCACTGGGAATGACGCCCGCAGCTGAGCAGCCCTGGCAAGGTTTGCCTTCTGCTGCTGGATCTACAGACTGCACCCAGGCTACGAGCTTTTCTTTCCAACCAGAATAATCAAAACCTTTTCTTTTTGATGGAATCTAAGGTTTTCACATTCTTCACAGGCACGAGATTTAAGAAAAATACCAACTATTCAGAGACACACAATAAACCTTGAGACTCAGCAATGCTGTGTATGCAGAAAAACTATCCTTTCTAGGTCACGGAAACAGTTTAATTCAGCACTGACAGGAGCTGAAACCCGGTCCGCAGAAGTACTTAGGCAGAAAGTGCTACTGGTCACTACAGGTGCTTCAGCTGAGACGCTGGGATGACAAACATGAAGAAGTTCTCGCTCATTAACCAGAGCTACAAGAAGTGCCGGCGGCGCTCCTTCCCCTGAAACGGTCCAAGCAGCACCAGATCAGTGAGCTGAAAGACCCGACTGTTTCTTACGGCAGAGGGGGCCACAGCGACGCGCTCTCGGATAAGCTCGTGCACAGCTGGACGTTGCTTCGCTTTGGTACATCATTCTGTTCGATACAGTTTCTTTATCGTTAACAAATTAGGAAGTCTTATGCTAAAAGCTGCATATAAAAGGACAAATTTCCTGATGGAAGGACTGGAATTAAGGCATTGACAGAAATAAAGTTGTGCCTCCCTCCTTAACTTTGTCATTCAGTGCCTTTTTGTTACAATGCTGCTTCGTCACTTCATCACTTCATTATATGTCTCGGGCACATGTGTCTTGCCCAACGTGCTGGATGTTGTGCAGTGAATGAATCCGAGTATTGGACAGCCCATCCCACCTAGTGAACGAGGCAGGTGTCCTGCAGGAAAATAATACTATAATCAGCTTCTACTGTTATTTGTGTATGCCAAGAAGCCAGATCAAGGTGTTTCAAGCAGATTTCATCCCACCTCTGTTTAGCACCAAAGGGGAATTCGTATCTTGTAGCTGATCTGATCTAAGGGCTCCCAGGCAAGGGGTCTTCCCACTCCTGGTTTCTGCTCCCTGGGACTTAGGGAGGTTGCCTCTGCCAGCTCAGGGAGCAGAGCCAGCTCAGAGAGCTGTCAATGCAGGGAGGGAGAAGTGGGACTTTTCCTTTCCTTGGCAGCAAGCTGTTAGATCAGCTCAAGCCATAAATAATACCAACCGCCCTCTGTAAGGAAGGTCTTTATCCAACAAGCACATTGCCCCAGGAAAAGTGCTCTCAGTTCTTAATTAACTGCCCAAGCTACAAGACACAAACTCACTTCTGTACAAAATAAAGTCCCTGCAAAATGAACTTCCCAGCTTACCACATCCTATCCTGGATGAGAGGACTGTTTGTCCACAGGGTTTCCGTGTGCAGCCCCGGTGCAGCAGGATAAACACACACCAGACGCTGATGAAGAGCGGACAAACCTGCTCACCAGGGGGTTGTTTCCCACTGGACATCCTCTCCCTCTCCAGGGAAGGGACAGCTGCAGAAGGCTTTCAAACCCAAACCTTTGGAGGAAAGCCTGTGACTGCGCTGGATGCTGCATGCTCTGCCTCTTTCCCCTGGTCACATGAGAGGGACACATCGTCCCATCTCCTCCCGCACACCACAGGTACCGAACACCTTTTTTTTTGGTGTTTGATTACCTGGTTACCCAGCAAGACTCAGAGGTGAGCAGGAGCCGCTAGACTGCTGCAGCAAACAGTGATCCATCGTCCTGCAGGATCCCTCTACAGTCAGCGGAGGGAGATAAGCAGAGCGGAGTCATCCTTTTTACCTTCCCACGGGTGCAGATCAGGTGGATCTGCGCCTGCTGAACCCCACGTGCTTCACTGCTGCGACCCTTTAGCACTTCTGGAATATGCCCAAAATCGCCTTAGTGTAGTGCTGCAACATACTTCCACCTTGGTACTTGATGGGTTGTAAATAAGCTTTAAAAAGCTGAATACAAGAGGTTGGGTGTTCAGTCTCATAGCAGGCTCTATACTCAGGGTGCCTTCACTTTCAGTACAAATGTTTCATGTGATTTTTCTCATTGAGAAGCTCTCAGCTGTGCTGTGGAGGGATGAACAAGCCCTCACATGCCCCATGCAATTCCACCTTGGTAGACTGAGCTTATTAACTATTTCCCCTCTTTTCTTTGCATAACTTAGAAAAAAGATGGTCTCCTATAAAACCAATAAGCAACTGTGCTTCCTGAGGGTAGGGAAACATCCTCCCGAAAGCAAAGGCTGGCAGGGAAAACCAGGGGCTTCCTAATGCAATTGTTAAAGCTTTCTCCTCTCTCTGGACCAGCAAAGCACCAGTAGCTCAAATCTCAACCCATGATGAGCTCAGCGCTGAACAGAAAGTGCCGCAAGATGAGCAACCTTCTCGGTCAGAGCCCCGCTCAGCGCTCTCCTGCAAGCCAATTAGAGGGACCCACCTACATCCCGACAGCCATCAGCATCGGCAGGTGGGGATGAGGCTGGTTCGCACGACTGTCCTCCAACAGCTCCTTCTCTTGGAGAGAATCGCTTTCGGTTGTTGGGTAACACAACTAGCCTCACAAGGCAGATGGTGTTAGTCCAGGCTGAACAGCCGATGGGACTGGGTTCGACGTGTTGTGTGTGCACCGAAACATCGCTTTTTTAATGACACGATTAGAGACTCTTTTTTTAATCTCTATTAGATCTCTGCTTCATTAAGAGTCCACCAGGCACGCACTCAGAGAAAGAATTATGGCAACAGAGGAAACTGCCAGTTAGTCCCTGTGCAATTTTCAGATGCATGCACCCTCTGTTAACTGACCTGGATCAGCTATGCATAAGGTGCTTATATTGCAAGGCAAAGACTGGAAAAAGTGTTCTCCCTGTGTTGGAGAATACTCATATTATTCTACTAATGGAGAAAGTAACTGCGTGAGTTTGGACGTGCAGTTTTATCAAGATTTGTAAATGATTTCTGTGTGTTTTGTGAACAGATTAAATTAAATACTATACCTTATCGTTGAAGGCATTAAGATTTATAAAGCTAACTCAAATGTGATGTAAGCATAATGCAAGCTGTACAACAAAAGCATAAGGATGCCTGTTCCCTCACTTTGGGCTGTAAATGGGACTTATGTGAGCCTGTGTTTGTTTCACCTGATGGCAAGATTTAAGCCTATTCAAATGGATTTGATCCAGGTATGAGGGGGGAAAAAAGGTCTTTTATCCTTGTTGTTGTGCTTTGTAGTAAAACAAAATATCAATGAGTAAGAAAAACAGAGGCCACTTCTCCAGGTCAGGTATCAATACCTTTAATGCTAAGTCTGTTATGTCTGTTAGTCTGGCTGTGAGAGCTTTTCCTTTCCCTGGCTCCAAGGTGACAGCTAGTTTGGAAAGCTGGGCTAATGCCTTCCATACGGATAAATGCTGAAGGTGGCATTTCGCAGCTGTTCTCTCCCGAGAGCTGAGGTCGGAAAGGGCTGATTTATTTCCACCTGTGAAGTTCCTGGGCTTGCTACCTGACACTGTGCTTTTTCTTACCGGTACCTGAACTAGTTATGCCACTTGTGGGTGAGATAATGATGAAGATCCATGGGCCTGTGGGGTTTTTATCTAGAATCGTACAAAAACCCTTTCAAATCCCCAAAAGAATAACTTGGCAGGCTGAATATTCAGTCCAGGTTTCTTAGAGAGGCACTGTCATGAAGGGCAGGATGGTAACGTTGCACTTGAAGTTGGATCAAATGCTGTTTCTACTTTCTGAGAAATGGGTGTTTTATAGCATGTTGATACTAAGAGAAAAGGAAAGCCTTTGGCAATAAATCTTTTTGGAATGGAGATGGCACGGCTAGATAGGGAGGGGTGGGAGGGAGAAGTGCAAGTGCAAGTGCAATTTACCTTAACAATTCTATGATTCTATGATTAAGATCAAACCCTATATACTCATTGCCCCACATGGCAAACCTGCCGGAGCTGCAGAGATGAGCTGGAGCTGCACAAGCACGGCCTCGGTCAAGGCTCCCCAAGAGCTGCGGGGCACCAGGTGAGAGGCGCAGCGTAGGGCTGCCCTGCTGCAGGGCCAGCTTCACCCCACGCACTGTGTTGTACAGGAATGGCAGAAAATGCTCTGTTCTCCTTGCAAGGAGCAGTGCTTTTTGTGTTGAAGGTTAGGTCTCCTGAGTTTTTACCATAAGTTTGTCATCTAGCCTGCTACCCAGTTTAGAGTTCTCCCACCGAATGACAAATTTGTGAATGGATGGGGATGCTAGCCCGAGGTTTTCCAAAGCAATTGCTCAAATTTGGAAACTGTTTGTTCTCTGGCCAGGATGGCATTATTAAAATGTGTTGACCTTCATGAAAATCTTGCTGATGAACTGAAATGGGCAGAAAGCAGGCAGAAGCGCAGCATTCCCAGCTTTGCTGGCCAGTTTTCGTGTCAGATGTACTTCCTTTATTGCTCTCAAGTGGTGCAAAGAAATTGATTTTTTTTAACGCTTTACATATTCATCCATCACCTGAATTTTTCTTGGTATCATTGCACTGCTCTGGGGGGCATCTGGCATCCGTTTACTCGTGTGCTGAGGGCTTGCCTGAATGAACTGCTGATGGAAGCATTCGGCATTTCTCTGCTCATCAGAGCTGTTTTATTTGTTTAATCAGCAACTCTGTGCTCTTGGTCATCTGTACCCTGTTAGGCAGGGACTGTGCCCCCATGTCAGTATTAGAGGAGGATTACACCGCAATTCAGCTTGATCTTTCCATTCAACACACAGCTATGCTTACTTTTTTATTTGTGTTAGCCCAGACCATCACATTGCATCTGAGCTACATCAGTTTATGCCTGGTGAAGGGCCCTGCAAATGCAGCGTTCTTCAAAGGGCTGCCAAAAGCAGACACTGATCAATTAATTACCCACAGCAGTAGCAATGATCAAAGCAATCGCTCTCAGGTGAGGCTGTGAAGAGAAACCATGGGAAGCCATGATGATCACACTGTTGCTTGAAGGAATAATGTGTGTGTGTCTCTCCCTTGGCCTCACTGAACTCTTTGGGGTAAGCACTCATCACTGGAGACTTATTTCTGTAATGGCAGAAAGTTGGATAAGAGGTGTGAGAGGATTTGCTGTCTGCTTTCCCTTGCCTGCCTGTTGTATTCTTCAGAAGTCGTAGCAGCAGATGATGGCAAAGAGGAGCATTAAGACAGGATGAAAAAAGAGATCTGTTATTGTCAGCGAGGGTGCAGTTTTTAATGGGCCTTGTAGCAGGCAAATTAAAATATACACATTAAAAACCCCCAGTACTTGCTGTTTTCTTATTGCAGAAGAGGCAGGAAGAAAATTACTTCCAAAATTACTTACAAGAGGGATTTAAAATGCAGCGTTTGTGAAGGTCCAGAAAGGGCATTTCGGACAGGACTGGTAATGCCACGCAACTAGAACAGATATGCCCTTCTAGACAAAAATTAAGTCTTTGTGCTTCATTATCAAGTCTCACATAGGTATCTGATGTCTGATCGTTTGTGCTGATATTTTACTAATTCTTTTTGCGCTTAATTGAGGCTTGCTATTATCCTAGAGGAAGGCTGGGGGACATGGCATGACTAACAGACTGATCCACTGGGTTTTCTGTATTCATGAGGTTCCACTTCCATAAAGAGGAACTGGAAATCCTTTTCACCAGGGAATAATGTACAAGGCTCAGAGTGGATGAAGTTTGTGTGCTCTTTTTAATAAGCACTGCTTTTCTTTCTATAGACACTCAGGCTCCCTGAATTGGAGTGCTGCCTGAAGGGACAGGTATTATGAAAAGAGCTGCCAAAGCCTTTGTGTGTCAGTGGGAAGCCCCTGATTATCACAAGAGGATCTAAATGGAAAGGTGACATTCAAAAGACCATTAAGATAAAAGCCAGGATGAATTTCTTTCCAACCTCACTTAATAGAAGCTTTTGTTTAAAATCACCTTTCCTGAGAGAAGGAAGGAAAGTCCGACCTATGTGATTTGATATACGCAGCTTACTCCTTAACTGCGTATAGTCAGCTGCTTAAGAAAGCAGTAGCTTAGCCAGGAGAGGTAATGAGATTAATGGCAGAGGTAATAAGAATGTCAATATATGTGACAAATATGTATTTCTAATCTTTCAGCCATGAAAGCCCAATGGCGAACATAGTACCAGCTACTTCCAGATGTTCTTCCAGGACAACGGGCACAGATATGGTGTAGACAAAATTGCCTCTACCAGGAAAGCCAGCTTTCCTTGTGCATGGTTTTGTGGAGCTTTAGGAAATTGAAATAGCAGGGGGCGTTTATGGCTAATTTTTGAGTTTCTGTTTGCTTGTCCTCTGGACTCCCTGTGAGCATACTCTCCAATGCTCTTGGTAGCCTAACTTTGAATGAAGTATGAGACTGGGCCGTGTCCTTTCTGCCTGAAAGCAATTTAACAGTTCTCCCTGCTTGGCCAGGGCTTGTAGCCAAGGAATGTTTCAGTTTTGTCCCATTTTTCCTGTTATAACCTTGTGACTCTTCCCAGAAAAAAAAATAAGGGGGGGGGGGGGGGGGTGTGCCTGACTGGCTCTCCCTTCTGAGCATTAATCAGATTGCCTGAGACTTCAAAGTGTGGACTGAAGAAAAAGTGGTCACAATCGCTGTTAATAGTGACGTTTGCCAAGCATAAAATATATTAGGCCTGATTTCTATCTGGCCAGCCCTTCCCCGGTGATGCTGTCAGCCTAGCTGGTCCTGGGAGCTGCTGCTGATGGGAATTATGCTGCAGCTTCGCGATGACTCTGGCCAAGATCTCCAGACCCAGACCAGTGTCTAAACAATGCTTCTCTCTGCTGTGATAACAGACGTTGACAGCAGCACAAATCTGACTCGCTGTGTCTCTGCTCTCTCTTTGTACGCTACCCATGCGCAAGCCTCAGTAGTAGCAGAAATAGGCAGTAAATGGATTGCTTAATTTGCTAAAGTCAGATCTATAGGTATCCGCTTGGCTGTACGATGGTGTGTTGTGCTGCACAGCTGGGCCTTATAGTTCCCAGCTATTGTTGAAGGAAATGCATTAAATGAGTAGGTTGCTTTTACTATGTAGGATCTGTGCCAGTTCAAAGCTGCCTGCTGCCATTGTGAGTTATAGCAGGCTTTTTCCACAACAATTTCCTTCTTTCCTATGGGTTGTCTCTCTCTCTTGCAATGCTGGATCAGAGGTCCTACAGCCCCTCCACCAAACCTGCAAACAGGTAGAGAGCCAGATCCATGGTGTATTACGCTGTGCCTTAAATTGGATGCTGCAGAGGGTGGTTGCAGGGAGCTGCCCTCGACCCCTGCCTCCCACCCAACTTCTCGGCTCACCACCGTGTTACGGCTGCCTGCAACTCAGCACCTGGCTCAGCTGCTTTGCAAGGGAGCTGTTTTAACCTTTGGGAGTTTAAATACTCGTGTTAAATTCTTACCATGGTAGGCTGTGATTTCTGCTAACCGCCCTTCACTGAAGTCCCTGTTTCTGTGCATGACTAATTTAGTTACAGCTGGGAGAGTTTTGTCTTCAGAAGGATTTGAGCACAAGATGTAAGATCAAGCACACTTGGCAAACAGTCCCATTCCATGTTATCAGGGTTACCCCCAGGGAAGGTGGAGGAAGCGATTTTGGGTCATGCAGGAAATCAGTGGCAGACCCCATCACAGCCCAGCCCTGATGCCCCCACTGCCACAAGAGAGAGACTTTTTTTTGCAAAATCTCCTGTACAAAATGCCTAATCTAGTCTGGGACCAGAGAATATTGATGACACGTCTCTTTTACATGGCACTCTAGGGGAGCAGCATCAATACTCCAGAGGTGTAAATTCTAGTTAGGATGCTATAACGACTGTCTATTATGATTAGATCACTCTACATGTATATATATCCTATTGTTCTCTTTTCCAGCTGCTTCTAAATTTCCCTCTCTCACACTATATATTTTAGAATTTTGTTTTGTGTTGGATTTTTCTTGATTTAGCAGAATTGAAAAGCAGTCTCAGCCCTCATGGTTTTTCCTGTTCTCCATAGATCTGTCTGGCAAGATGTCTTAAATTTGCCAGCGCTAGTAGCAGGTACAGGCAGAGCTCTCTGTTACCTGCAGTTGGGTGAACACTTTCAGTTTCCTGCTTAGAAACAATCACGCTAACAGCCAGCTCCAAGGAGTTGAAGTTGAAAATAACTTGAGCCCGTCTTCCTGCTGAAGCAGAACTGTTATCTTGCGTTCACTCGCTATCGCTTTGTCCAACTTAATTTTAACTGTACCAAGCAGTGGAGCTTCTGCCACTTTACTCTGGGGAGATAATTTTGCATATCTCGCTGCCACGAAGTCCTTCCTGATGCTCAACATTTTCCTTTCCTATCTTTACCCTTGAATGCTAATTCTATCCTGGTCCATTCTGCTAATTGGCTTCTTGCTCTTCATAGTATTTAAACCCTCATAGGTCTTCCCTGTCATCACTTGACGGTACTACAAGCATTAACTCTTTAGGCCTCGGTCTTTTTCTGCTTGCAGGTGATTAAAGTTTTGCCATTGACTTACGAGGCAACACCGCAAATCTTCAACCTCCCTTGTGGGCAGAGTTTGTCTCACTGTTTGGTAAAAAAAAAAATAAAAAGGAGAAAAATAAAGGCAGCATGAATAGAGCAATTTGCTTCCTTTTGAAGATTAAATTTCTAATCAAAATGTTGTTTTTCATTGAAAAATGAAACTACTTTGCTTTTAGCAGTCCACTTCAATCTTTGCAGTCATTCATTACATTCTGTTTATTTTGTTCATATCTCTCCACTAACTTCCACCTACATGAGCTAACGAACGGGTGCTTAGCCAGGCAGATCTTTAAATTTTGGCAGTATCCACAAATAAAAAGGTTAATAGTCCAAATGATCTAGCGTTCGCACTTGCCTACAGCATGAAAGCTTTCTTTTGCATTTTTATTGTTTGAGAAGCCACAATAGATCATTGTAAATACTGCGAGGAGATGCATTCAGCATGTGCTGAAGGACACGTCCCCGCAGTGCTGAATGTGAAACAAATTTCTTGGGGCAGGTATGAAGCGCACCAGGGGTGTAGAGACCGGAGCCGTCCGGTTAACTGCTGGCTGAAGTAGCAGGCTGAGAGAGTTGGTCTGTACCTACAAAACTGCTTATTCAAACAGAAGCCCCTGAACTGCTGTAGGGGAAGAACAGACAGAGGACTTGAGGTATTTAAAAGGTAATCTTCCACAATTGATTGTGGTACATCAAATTCGCTGTCTGCATGGTGGCGGATTCCTTTTGTCACTAATTGCTCACCCTTACTGTGTTCAGGATCGGAGTACTTTGTGATCTGCTCTTCCCTACCAACAAAATGCCTTCCCTTCTGCTAATCCTCTGGGTCTTTCTATCACTTCCCAACTAGGATATTTGCATGCCTGGCAAACCATGAGCTTGCTGGATACAAAGATACCTGCTTCAAGAAAATCTGTAAATGTGGATACTGGCACATGGACTAAGTTACAAGGGTCAGTGACCAAATGCAGTGGTGTCGCTTGGGAAGTGCAAGGCAAACCCTCTCTCCTTGCAGGGTGTGCAGCTGCCACTGCGACACTCATGGACTCACGGCCAGCGGGCCAGCAAACCCAGGGCTAGGACCTGTCACGTGTTTTGGTAATGTGGCTATTTAGAGCATAAGCCATGCGTTATTCCTCTCTATTCTGGTATTTCTTTCATAGTTCTTTACACCTGGAGGGCTTTTTGAATTGGGCTGCTCTCTGAATAACAGAGCTATCTTCAGCAACGCTGAATAATTCATATTTTGTACATATTTACAGACAGTCCAAAGCATTTTCCTAATGTCCCAAGTGCTTAAAGGAAGGGATGCGTGACCTCCGTGGTGTCAGATAAATGTGTTGGTAAACCATCCATGTAAAGCTGTAGCCTAGTCTTTATCCCCCAAGGCAGGTCCTCTGGACACTACCCATCTGCCTGACTTGGGCTGCCGTGAGCTCCACAGCAATCGCCAGGACCAGGGAGAAATTGGATATTCCTGCAGGACTCTGGCAGGGAGAGGGTCGGGGTTTGGAGCTTGCAATCACAATTGATCACATAAAATGAGCAGAAGACGTGAGTCTCTAACAAGCCCGTCAGAAGGCAGCATGAAGCTTGCGGAGAGATGAAATCTCTTTTAATGAGTGAACCACCACAGGGGCCGGATGTGAACTAAACCCTTTTGGACTTCGGTCTTTCGACTTCCCAGCAACAGAAGCTTGCCTAAAAGGCAGCTTCCTCAGAATATGGGATAAGCAGTCTAACAAATGTACACATGACCTAGCAAAATGAATTTTAAATTAATCTACCAGCTAGAATTGCAAGCTTAGTAGGTTCAGGGGGTATGTGATAAGGTGGAATATATTTGGGTCTCAGTAAAACATCCAAAAAGAGTTCTTCAAATGTAATCCAAATTGCCTTGGCTCTGACAAAGAGTTACCAACCTTAAAAACTGGCCAAACCACTGCTAATAAAGGATAGCTGGCGGCAAGGCACCAGTGGAGAGCACAGGAGAGTTGTGGGGTGGTACTGGGATGTGCAATGTTAAATAGTCTGCAATCTATATTCAGAAATATCCCTGTGCAGGAGCCAGGTGGAGGAATAAGTATTATCTGGCTGCTGTTCCTGGAGAGTACTGGACAGGGAGGAGCTGTGGGATCGAAGAAAGGAAAAATGGCTAGAAATAATACAGTGAAATGTGTGGAACATGCAATGTGATCCCAAAATATAGCTACTCACTGGGGCAAGCCTGGGGGCAGAAATTCTGAAAAAGGTTTAAGCTTGGTAACAAACAGTGAATGATACATAAAGCTGCAATGCAACAGGCTCACCAAGGTATTATTCTTTACTGATTTCCATGGTATCTGAGCACTGCAGAGATTATATAAATAGACGCTTTCTGGAGAAACTCTTCTCCCTACTAGGATATGTTAGGAATTTTATTTACCAGCTTTTGTGTTTTGCAGTGAAGGGGTGGGCAAAATTGAGAAGACAGGGGTTTGTATTCAGGCTTGGTTACAGTAAGATCATTCCATTCCTGTGAAAGAAAAATGAAGGCTGTACTGATAATGCTGGTAGCACTCCTCTGTCCTGAACCCCCACAAGCTTCACCCTGGTGCAGAAAGGACCAGGACCAGTGCTGCTGATGTGAGCACTTGTCCCTGAAGCATGCTCCTGCTCAGGAGTTGGAGCTTGAATCTAATCTTCTACCGCAGGACCAGCCAGAGGACTGCCCAAAGCACCAGCGTGGTACCTTCACAGCAGTGTGTGTGGGAGAACACGTGGGCTGCTGAATCTTCAGGCAGATGACATGATATTTTATTTCACTCTATTTCTAGAAACACTGAACCTTCGTTCCTAAGTGGCGTACGGTGCATTAGTGAAGGTGGGAGGTGGCAAATGCATGATTCGGCATTGCCTATGTCTTTACCCTTCAGTACGAGCCCATCATACGTGGAAGAAAGAGCTTTTAATTGAGGGTGGGCATGGGCTATTTGGCTGTGAGGGTGGTCCAGAAAGATGCTCCTGGGAGAGGGGCAGGTGCCTCTGCACGTGCTCTGGCTCTGTCCTGTAAATCTGCCCCTCTTCCTAACACATTGTACTCCTTCACCTGGTTTTAGGTATGCTTTAGACCTGTTTCCTATGGAAGGTTTCATGTGATCTTGAGGACTACCCATTTTGTCACCCTTATGTTCAAGCCTGTCAGCCAATTTCAACCAAATTTGACTAAAGGGGCCTCAAAAATAGCAAGGGTCCTGTAAGTTTCAACAAAAAAATGTTGCAGGCAGGAGAGAGGAGGCATGGTTCCCAAGCTTGCTTCTGAGAGTCACCAGTGCTGCAGCACATGCCAGCCTGTGTGTTGTCACCAAAGCACTCTTCCAGAGGAGAGCTGTAAGGCAAAAAGAAGCTGTATTTTATAGGGATAGGAGAAGATAAGACTGAATTGTATTATGATTCAGTTCAAAAGCCAGCCAACCCCAAGGCACAAACCCCAAGAGAGCACGCCTGGTCATTTCTGTTGCTCACCAGGCTCCTCCATCCTGCTCTGGACTCGGCTTAGCCTCTGGCAGCTGGATGGTGCTGGCTGCGTAGGGTCAGGGACTGAGGTCAGGAACAGCTGAACAAGCTCTGTGTCTCTGCACAAAGAGATCTTAATGGGAGGAGGAGGCAATCTCCAGGATGTCCCCAGATAGTACACTGATGTCCATGAATCCTAAGTTGCTCTGCAATCACAAGGCGGAGTCCTGTCCTTTTCCCCCAGTATAATCCTATTAAAGATCACAGGGTTGCAGCTCGTTATGCGAGAAGAATTTGACCTACGCTTCCCCCCGGGCTGCCATAATGAGGGCTAGTCTGCGGCGGGGGCTGTTGCTATGCTGAGAGGAAGGCAAGTGAGGCAGATGTTTGGGGAAGACATTGTGTTTTCTTTGTTTTTAACTGCTAATAAGGCAGCAGAGGAGAACAGCACATTGACTGATTCAGTGTGTCTTGGGGCTGGAAACACCCTCCGTTTGCAGCTGCAGGAGCTGCTCAGCTCTGTTAGCCATCCACCCTGGAAAAAACAGGACATCAGATGGCGAAATGCAGCTTCTGCATGTTTCCCTTCACGTAAAATTACAGTGGTGGGCTTCTTCCATGCTGCCTTAGTCTAGCTACAGCTTAAGCGCATTAGAGCCCCGCCCTGGAAGAGGTTGAGCTGGAGCTGAAGCATGAACATTAAGTAGCACGGCAATAAAACTACACCCTTAGGTGCGCTGGCCCATCACCGGCACAGGCTCGTCTCAGCAGCAGCGCAGTCTTCAGGCAGAGACCCAGGCAGAGAGAGATTGTAGTGGGGAGGACCGCGCAAATCACGGCGCATCAGTCCATGAACATTAGAGGTCAATTAATATTGAGGGTCATTTTATCCCCAAAGGTCCTCGAGCTTCCTGCCTCGCAGTCAGTCGGATGCCTGCAAGGGTGTCATGCTTCATGGGCACTGCCATCTGCGAAACGGAAAAGAAAGAGACATCAGCCAAATGATTTGCAACCACAATAATCTAGAGATGATAAACAGCGAACAACAGCAGAGTTGTCAGCTCTAGCCAAACTGAGCATTAACTGTTCCTTTGAGCGCCAATAAACAAAAAAAAAAGGTAGTATTTTATGCTGCTCTGGGATGTTCTGCTTACACTTTATGAACATTTGAATTTTGCCTGACTTTCCTGTGTGAGGCAGCTTCTGCTATCGCTAATACACTGCCCGAGAGCCTGGCAGCCAGCATCAAAGTGCTTTGGCTGAAGGTGTGCAGCAAACCTTTGAAAGAAGGGCCCCCAGCACGGGCAGTGCACCTTGGCCCTGCAGCAGCCACCGCTCCCCTCCCAGCTGCTCGCAAAGGCCACCAGCACACAGCATTCTCAGTGGATTTTCAACAGGTATAAAGCACTTTAAAACATACTTCAACCCTCCAGAGCAGTACAGCTTGCTGCTACTGGGGAAATGAAGCTGTGCCCGTAGAAATCCATGGCTGCAGCTAGTCCTGGTAACTTTGTTTTAGGTGCGTTACAGAAAGCCACGCAAAACATTTTCTTTTTACCCCTTTCCGTATACCTCCCACACCCCTCAAGAAGTGCTAACATTTCAGCTGGATTGAGAAGAACCCCCCCCCCCCCCCCCC